>JAJJBR010002720.1:0-85654 GCA_022817965.1 Solanum lycopersicoides
TAGTTTATTAACATCATAGAATGACCCATTCATATATTTTCATATACGAACACACCAAAACTCCCACCAAATATCAACATGTGCAATGGGTAGATAGTGTCCCATTCCACCACCTACCTTAAGTAGTACACCCTTAACAAGACTTAGTTCATAACATTCATTTGTGGAGGCTATCATCAACCGATATAAACCATGAGAGTTAGACATGCAATACCGGTATTCACCCCAACAGGATTAAGGATCCTTACTTGACTAAGGTAGTGTCATATTTTTAGCCTTTGCATGGATCTCCAATAGCTATACCTATGCGGGCGCATAGTTAAGGGATAAGGAAATTACGACTAAGTAACGCATTGTCAAATAACGAAGAGCACTCATCCTAAGAGGTACATTTTGATACAACATCTCTACTTACGAAGTGTACCTATCTCTTCTTGAAATCCTCTCAGTTCTATAGGTTAAGGGATAGCTATTTAGTACCACATCTCAACTAAGGAAGAGTACTTATCTCTAGAGGTTACTTTTGAATACCACATTTCAAGTCACAAAGGGTATCTAACCTCCAACCTATATTGGAAAGATCATTGTGAATAGTGAGGTTTCTACTAAAAACTTCATCTCAACTAACAAAGAGTGTCAATTTCAAAATCCCCCTTTTCATACCAGGAATAGTATGGATGGTCCTGACACTTCATCTCTACTCATGAAGAGTGTCTACCCTACAATTCCCTATTTCATTATTAGAGCTCATAGGAATAGTAGGGATGGTCTAGACACTTCATCTCAACTCACGAAGAGTGTCTACCCTACAGTTCCCCATTTACATTCTTAACTTCTTTCTTTCATTCATAGTGTGTATGAGTACATGTGAGAACACCTTTCACACAACCCCTATCATTCATAGCATTAATTTCTAATCATGTTAACCTTGTTTTCATCATAATCACACACTATCATGCTTTGCATAAAGATATACTTCGTTTAGACATAGTATAATCAAGACACACAGTCTCAACTTCATAAGAACTCACATACATATTCATCATAACTTCACTTCACTTTACATTTAATTCCTTCAAAGCCATAAACACAATTCACATATAACTTTATATACATCAAGTAAAAACCGCTACAAGAAGTGGACCATACCACTAAAGATCACTTCAACATGAACTAAGACATATAGAACAACTTACCTTTCATCAAATCTTTCACCACCTTTCCTTAATTTCTCCGATAATTCATCATAATATAGCATTAAAGGCAGTAGCTACTCACAATATCAAATAAATGAACTTCTAACATTACCTAATCATGTTCATCAAACCCAATTCATATGTCAAAAGTTGAAAACTTGCATGAGCATGGGTTCATTGAGTTTTAGAACTTAAAATCATCAACTAACATCAATAGTATCATAATAAATCCATTAAAACGTTTTTATGCAAGACTCATACTAAGAATTCGAAATAGAAGAATTTAGGATTTGAAATCCTTTTTGAAAAGCCTTTAGATTGGATCCTTGAATGACAGAAGAATCAAGGATGAACTACCATACCTTAGTTCAAGAAACTCCCACGAAATTTGGTCATGAATCACCCAAAACCTTAAATCTAAGATCTACCTTGAGTTCAAGCTTCAATGGGGTTTGAGAGAGTTTTTCTTGAGAGTGTGGTTTTGATATTTGAAAAGTGAAGTCTAATTCTAGGTCTTAGTGTTTAAACCCTCTTCAAATACCTAAAAACATGAAACCATTCATAGTTCATAAAGGACTTAGGGTGAATTTACCAAAACACCCCAACCTTGGCCGTATGGAGACAACTTTTGCAGTGGCCAAACGATGGACTCTAGCTAAGGGGCATCATTTTATCGATGTACCGTATTGTTCAGCGTCATTTGGATCAGAGGCTGACTTCTTGGGGGCTAAGCTCCTACCACTACGTGTGCAGCTATGCCCCCAAGCAATTGGGCATTGTTCGACTAAGGAAGTGTTGATCTTGCTCGTCGTTTGGGCAGTGTTTGGTATTCGTCTTGCCAAATATTGGGTCCTCTTAAAGGACCCTTAGGGGAGTCCTTGGGGAGTCATACCAGGATGTTTAAACACTAAACATTCCCATCTAGATCTTAGGGTACCTTCAATTCAATTTTGTATCTAAAAAACATTTAAAACATGCAAAGACATAACACATTCAAGAACATAGACGTCTAGTCAGCAAACGTCTTGGTTGTCCTTTGACGTTTGACTTCAAAACTTACCAACCTGAAAGCAAAGATTTAAATTCTCTATTTTAAATCATTAATAACTAATGAAACACATGTGAAGCTCTAGTTAGACCTATCTAATTTGTAGAGTCATTACATATAAGACCTCCGAGAGGTCAATTATGCCATGTAACTTTAAGGGGTGCTCCCTCATCATGACAAACGTGGTATTAGAGCATGTGGTTATTAAAAGTAGTTTTAGGGTACAAAGTATCATAATTTCACATCTATTAGAGTCTTGTTAATCGGTTTATGTCATGATACATCTATGAGCAATAGGCTATAGGACGACAAAGTTTCACCTTGTTCACTACTCTTCTGGCTTACAACATAGCTTAACTCTATATGATTTCTCTCTTATGTTTCCTTATCTGGAGGTCTTTTAGAAATTATTGCTTGGAAGGAATGATGCTTCAAGGCTTGAGAGATAAAAAGGTGAGTTTGATGCTTATTATGGTTATTGTGATAAGATGAGTATATGTGAAGGAAAATATGGAATACTTTGTTGTGATGCCAATTTTGGCTATATGTGTGACCTACGAGGTTTTAGATGTTATGTTTAGAAGTTATGTTATAATGTAGTTCTAGGATTATATGAGTTTGTAAGGTATAATTAACTTCTTTTTGGGATAATGAATTACTTTATGGTTATGTACAATAATAGTATAATGATATGATATAGGCTTGAAAGGTGTTGGAGGAAAGTGGTTAATAGTGAAGAGATGAGTGTTGCCCTTTTTATGTGAGTGATGCTTCATGACTATCCTTGTGTGGATTAGAGTCATTTTTATAGTCTTAATCCTAAGAAAGGGAGATAGTGTGTTGAACCTTGCAAGGTGATTGTGATGTATGCTAGTTAATGCGATAATCCTTAGGACTAGTTTATTAGTCCCTCTATGAACTTATCATAGAGTGGGAAAAAGGGAAGAAAGGGTTTTGTTCCATAATTTTGTATTATGTTTTACTCCAAGTTGACTTAGAGGGAAGTAAGTACCCGTTATCCATAGGGAGAAGAAGAGAATTGATGTTGACCTACTTTAAAGTGGTTAGTTGTCTTTTAAGTTTGATCTTAAGTATGTTCATTTTAAAAGAATGCTTAGATAATACCTATGCATTGTTTATTTGAAGGTTCCACCAAAGATTATGATATGGGTTGAAATGGCCTATAAGTTACCTTGCCTAGTGTGGGAAGAAAAGAAAGATCCCTCTATGGACAATTCTCTTCTATTTTCCCCCTAAGACCTTATCTAGAGAGGATGGTTACCCTAAGTGTCTAGAAATGTGGTAGTTTATCTTCAGAGTCCAGACATGTATGATATGTTTTTATTAGAATCCTAGATTTATATAGTCCTAAGTTGAAGGGATATTTCCTAAACGCTATACATGAGCTACCTAAGGTGATGAACCTTGTAGGATTAAATCCGGAACTAGTTACCTGTTTATGGATTGGTGGTACAATGTGGTAAAATTAAGGAGTTACCCTTGGTAAGTATGGAATAATGAAGGCCTCATGTGGTTGGGTAGTATGACTTAACTTGAATTTTATGAGTTTTCCTAAAGTGGTAGACTTAGAGGAACAGTGGTACTTGAGTAGTACCTATTGATGATTTAGTTAGTAAGCTCTTTTTTATGAGATTAAGAGTGAAATAATCAATGGTATAGAATTAAATTATGTGAGGAAAAAGAAGGTTTAGTCTTGGCTTTCTTTGACCTTTGTATGTAAGGACATGATATGATGAAAATTTAACTAGGCTTACCCCAAGTGGGGGATAATGTGCCTACATGTTAAGGTTTTTAATTCCCTTAATGTTCGTACTTTGATCTTCCTTGAATTTCTCTATGTTGAGAATAACTTTGAGTGATGGATATGAAGTGGAGTAATTTAGATACTCATTTTCTATCTGTTGAAATTCTCACCCAATAAAGTGTGAGTGAAGAAATAGTAAGAAATGGTTTCTTCTTTAACAGTGGAATGAGGAAGATGTTAAGAAATGTGTGCATGAGTTGATCCCAAAGGAGGGAAAGTTTGTGCTTTACTACAAAGGTGGGTAAGCTAAAGTTCTCTTAGTTGAGATAGGTTTCTCATAAATGGGTTTACCCTAATTGGAGGATGATGAGCTCAGTATTAAGGTTGTTGATAACCCTATTTTTTCCTTCTATTCTTACTCAATCTTGAAACCAAATTGCTCCTAGTAGCTTGTCCATGTACCGGAGACTTGCATATAAGTATAATTTGCATGTTCTCTATATGTTATGGATGTCTTAAATGACACTATCACTACAAAAAAAACTATATTTAAGACCAACATTTAGAGACTAGCTAATAATCTCGTCCTTAAAAGTATATGTATAGAGAGGAGAATATATTCTAGTCCCTAATTCTATGTTTTATTGCGAAGCTACTAAATCTAGTCTCTAAATAAATCAGTATCTGGTCCCAAATTATAACTTGAGAATGGGAGCGGGAGAAAAGTGCGCTCAAACATAAATTATTTTTTTTAAAAATAAAGTTAAAAGATACATTTTACCAAACTTATCAGGCGCCGAAAGTAAGAATTAAAATTCTTGAAATATAAAACAAAAAATCTAATTCATAAAATATAAAACAAAAAATCTTTGTTTATAATACATATCTCGTTTTATCTATTGTGCCCTAGCAGTAGCACTTCTGCAAATCGCTATTCTCAGCCAACACTCAGAAAAAACACTGTAGTTTTGTCAAAACAAGGAAAAAATGGAGTTTGTTGCTCATCACAACAGCTCGCCTAAAACAGAGAAAGTACAACAGTTCGCCCAAATCTATTTTCATCGACTCTAATCTTGGGTATTTCTCCTCTTCTGTGACTTAATTTTTTCTTTTCAAAATTTGATCTACTAAATTAACTCTCTGTCTTCTTAATCTCTTGCACAATTTGATGATAATTTATTTGTACAATTATTGGAATATTGTTGATTTGGGAGTCCTAGTTGAGGGAGTAGTAATTGTTTTAAATTTTTTTTTACAATATCTGAAACATTTTTGAATTGGAATTCCTAGTTAGTGTGTGTATGTTGTTAGGCTTGATGAAATACAAACTTTGTTCCTCTTGTTATATTTCTTGCTATTATTTATCTTATAAAATCACAGTGCTATGTTCTTGTTGTTCTTGTTGAAACCTTAGTTTTTGTATTCTATTATATTCAACTAGAAATTTGGTTTGAAACTATTTCAAGTTCATCTCTTGAAAACCGAAAACAATATGTATGTTCTTTCCTCTTCGATTTAATACATCTACTCTTCCTATCATTAAAGTTGGAACAAGCTAATAAAAATTTAACTTATTATATATATTAAGTAGAATATCCTATAGGTTTTTGAATGTAGATGAGATTGTCTGTAACTATTGTTGTACTCTATCGTAATGGTTGTTCTCGGCAAGCCACAAATTTAAATCAACTTTCAATAAAAGTATTGTAGCTTTTCAAAACAGAGAAAGGAAGATTAAAAGATACAAGTATATATGACTTCATAAGTGTGAATCCAAGTAGTTTATTGGAAACAAATAAGCCTTTTGTTATAGAGGACTAAGCATCTCAAGTGTATTATCCTAAGTATTATTCCAAAAAAGATTGGCATGTAGTGAAAAAGACTCGACCTCGTGATTTAAATGGTTGATGATGTTGTACATGAGTTAGAAAATCTTTCACAAAAGAAACAAAAAGGAAATAATGATGTAAAGTATCTTCTATTAATTATTATGTTTGTTGTAACCTCTTCTGATAGGCATATCTTTATAATCATATAGGTTGCTTATTGATGGAAAAGTCACGCGACTGATTTCTCCTTTTAACTCTCGATCAAGGTCTTTGTATCTTGTAAGGAACAATAATACACTTTAATTATACAACACTAAAGTTCAACAACGCTTTAAAAAGGCCCGTATTTTGATAATTAATTATTGTTGTATGGGAAAATTATAATTTATACTACTTTTTGTATAGTTTTAACATTTTTTTAAAACTTAAAATTTTGTTGGATTCTATCTTTCGGTTCAATGGACAAGAATATTACCAATTAACTTTGTACTTTGGCCTCTCTCTGCACATTTAGTACAAAGACGGAAAATGGGGATGATCAAGTATGAATTGTAGTATGAGATTTCATTCGTCGCGCCTGGCTCAATCGGAAAGGGATGAGGACTAGACAACGAGGTTTTAAGTCTTCGACATCAAAAGGCAAATTTCTTTCCATGAATTTTATCTTCTAAATATAATGAACTAGTTAATAAATACATACAGGAAGTTGAAACAAGATTGGTTTTTCAAATAATAAATTGTACAAAAGATATGAGCTTATTCAACCAAATGACTAATATGTATATCTAGTCCTTTCAGACTCAAGGACTAGTTTCAGTATTCAGACCACTACTACTACTTTCAGCTGTACATAAAAATGGATCCTATAGATAAGTCATAAGACAACAGCATAAAGCATGCCTTTTGATCTACTTTGGTTCTGGACAACTATGTGTAGCTCTTTAGCATTCTCCATCAGAACTATGATTGACTCTCTACATTTTTGTCGTAACTTGTGGATGTTCCTTCTAATAGAGTATGGTAGACAATGGCAGCATAAAGAATTCTAGTGTGGTATTTCTAGGAATCCTAGAAGGTAATACCGATAATTTAAACTTAAATACACCATTTTGTTAATGCATGAACTGTTGTTAGTCTTCTTTGCGGGGATAGCCAGAGCATAAGCTGATGTTTACCAGATTTCTGTTTTCCATAGAGAATATCTTCCATGTAGCTGTAGGACTTTGTGAAAGAAAAGATTTTTAAGCACTCTTTATGTTGAAGCCATCAAAGATGATAAATCAGTCCAGTTCAATTCAACATAGAGTTCCAATAGCTAATAAGGATCTTCTTGCATCCAAAACACTTTTAACCACCCAACCAGATTGTTTAGGTGTACGGACAGTATTTATTGAGTTATCTTTGATGTAAATGTTATGAATCCTTAACTTGTATTTCTTCTATGCTATAGTCAACTATATAACTTTCGTATTCCAATAACATTCCAAATTGACAAGTTCAATATATTAAGCCCCTATCGACTACGTCGAACAAAATATTTTTTTATATAATAGAATAAATTCTTCTTTATAACATTTGTAAGTATTGAAAAAAAAATCTTAACTACCTCCTAGTGATTCTTACTCACTTATCTCTCTTTTTAGTTGTGGTCTGATCGCATAAATTCTTCGCTGCTCAACTGTCACATATCATGCATACGTCATCAACAATTTCAACTGAATTACCACTGGTATATTTCTCTAACCAAGTAAGTAAGCATATATCCATATTGATTTACGTATTGTCAGTTAAATGGTTATAGTAAGATTGAACTATTAGGAAGCTAATAAGATTGTCAATCATGTTTGAATGCTTTCTTTCCTTGTGAGGTCCTTCGCTGGTGATTTTATTCTCTTAGATAGTGGTTGTTTGATCACCTATAACTTTTGGCTCTCAGTTATTGAACCTACGCTTTATAGCTCGAGTTATTTATTTAATGAAAAAAAACATATTCCCTAACTACTTACATACTCAAAATACCTAATGAAAGAGTAGGTCCCTGTTAATAGGCATGATTGAACATGATCATTGCACAAGAATTATATAAATCTGATTCATGATACATAGCTGATGTTGCTTTATCTGTCTTTTATTTCCTGCACGACTATATGTGCTTGTCCTTTTCATCTAATTTTTATTTTCTGTACAACTTCACGTTAAGTCTTCTTCATCTATGTTTTCTTTTATACACATTTGCACAAACGTCTTCTTCTATTTTGTATTTTCTAAAATCAGCGCATGCACATTGTTTTGTCTGCACAGATGCGTTCGCACATCTTTTTGTTTCTACATAGCTACGTGCACATTTTTTTTATTTTCTGCATATATGTACCTAATCATACTCTTCAATAAGATATAGAATTGTGATTCATAAGATATATAGTACTTCCTTAACTAGAATTCTGACTCAATAATCATTAAATGTTTTTTGAGAGATGACTTAGATTTGCAATTTGTTGAGACCTGCAACTATTATATAGTAAAGCAATTTAAGTGTACTACTCTCGCAAAGAGATAAAAATCCTTACATTATTTCACCTATTATACTACATCAAGACATAAACTTAAAAATTATAGATGTTTTAGACTTTTGATACACTATAGAATATACACTTGAACATCTAATAGGAAACTCTAGGAGGCAACCACAAAGCGAAAATAATGATTCCGTTAAATGGAAATAGAAGATGACAATTTGATGAAATCATTTTGTCTAGTGTTGTCATTTGTTTTTGTTTCCAAAAGATACATCAAGATGTATAAACTTGAACATTATAATTGTTTTAGATTTGAGATGTAGTACCAAATGGACACATAAAGTTCAATTATTATTTTTTTAATCATTTGATGGTTTCTTAGAATATTTTTTTGTAATGAAGAAGCAAGGTCTTTGTCTTTTAGTAAGATTTTCTCTTCGTTTGGTACACTTCTTGTATACGGAACATTTTTATCCTTATTTAAAGAAAAATAAAAATAAATATCTAAGAATGATTTATAACAGATATGAATCATTTTCGTAGAAGATTATCACAGTTCAATGGATATCTATAACATTTAGCACTGCAGAAGCTCTTCATAGTAGCGGATTTTGTGATAATGAAAATTGGAGCTGTATAAAAAAAAAATTTATTATAAAGACCAAAATGGTTACTTGATAATGATGATTGTTATGATTCAATGGGTCGGGATGGATACTTATTCTTGCACTTGTGATAAAATTTGAATTATTGATTAATGCATACCAAAGCATTCCTAATAAATTTTCTTACATCCCTGCAGCCTGTTCACATTTCTGGATTACAGTTGAGGATTTTTGAAACTGGATCACATGTAAGCTTTGAAGATGAACAAGATCAATTTCATTTTGCTATGAAAGTTATGTTATACATGCCGTCGTAATTTAGCTTGATATGTTAATTACCAAAGTTTTGTCTATTAAGAAAATATTGAAATCTAAGTATTACAATCCAATATATATCAGTATTATATATGGAGATTTCAGTAGAAATCTTATATTGATTGATTAATTTTTTAGTTTTATGATACAAAGCTCTAGAATCGTTCCTGGTCAACTAAAAACGAGAAACTTTCTTGTCCCTAAAGGTTCATCTAGGACGAGATATTCTTTTACTTAAATTTTATCTAGGACGAGGTAGTTTCTCATCCCTAAAGGTTCATCTAGGATGAGGTAGGTTCTCGTCCCTAAAGGCCAATCTAGGACAAAGTAATATCTTGTCGCGAAAGTGATTTAACGACTAGAAAATAAGTAAATTTTAAAGAAGAAAATAATCTATTTGGGATGAGATATGTAGTCTCTAAAAGTGTTTTGGTGACCAGCGATGTCTCCGTCTCTATAAACATTTAACGACCAAAAAAGAAAATTCATCGCATTTAACTTTTAGCGAAAAAAGCTATTAGGACGGGTGGCGGCCAGCCTTTTCCCATCGCAATAGACCATTTGGGACCAATTTTTTACTTTTAGGGACTAGATTTCCCTTTCTTAGAGGTTGATTTTCTTGTAGTGTATGTTATGCAGGTTTTCAAAGATTCTTATTGCATGAAAAAGGATTTTTGATAATTTTATATTTCTCATGGTGTTATGCATGTTTATATGATAGGTGTGCATTTGACTTCATGAGATGATTTGATGAACATGCTTGATGTCACCTTTGATGTGAGGGTATTTTTGCCCCACAATGAGGTGTTATGTATTCTTTCAATGACAAAAGATGAGTCCCTTTAAAATATGTATGACTTGTATGATTTTAGATGTGTGAATATTGGCTCACTCTTGAGAAGTGATGGAATGTCTAGCCAATGTCATCAATTTGTGCCTACGAATTGTAATAAATTTCCGTAAATGATGCATGTTCATGAAAACTAGTGTTAAACTAAAATTGAAATGGTATGAAATAACATCCTAATGTTGTGATGTGTTTTGTGTGATCTACCATTTTTACTCCATGAGGAAGATAGTATGAGCATGCATGGGTTAGAAGTGGAGAAATTATCCTTAAAATTAATTGACCTTGCTGAAATGCTTGTATATGAACTTTATTATGACATGTAAGTATGTTATGGTGAAGGACATTCCTCCTTAAACATAACTAAATCTGATTATGTTATGTATGGTCTTGATGGTATTTTGTGTGAGTGATAAAGATTCTTGTTGATCTACATTACTTTTAATCTATGTGCATTTAGTGTGAGTTAATTATTTTCCTCTTGAGTGATAATGTTGAACATGTTTATGAGTGAATTCAAGGTTATCACATGTTGAGCTTTTAATTAAAGGAAAATACCATGTCATGATTAGGAGAAGGATGTTCCTCCTATGACCATGAAAAATGTCTACGTGTTTGATGCATTAGAGGTGAGTGAATAAATGTATTACTTGCTTGTGTTGCATTAAGTGTATATTGGTATGAAGTTGGTGTTCCTTGTAAGTGTGGTTGATTTACTATTATGTTACACCATGATGAATGTTATGAGCTTCTATATGATACCTTAAGAGTTTATAATTTTTTTATAGTGGGTGTCACATCTCTTAATTGTTGTTTGATGATGTTGTAGCACACACGTCAAACGACGACCAAGATGTCAGGAAACTAGTTGTTTGTGTGCTAGTGTACCATTGTATAGTTTCCTTGTTTGGAGTCTTTTTTTAATTCTAAAATGATATAAGAGTATCATAATATGTATATGGTCATGTTTAGGTTCGAAACACATGAGTACGACTCCCCAATGACCATCCTGTAAGACCTCGAAAATGACATAGGTTAACTAGAGACTAATATGTTAGTCTTAGTGTTATAAGGTCCTAAATATGTTTAATATGTGGTATAGAGGCAGTAGCAAAAATATTAGAGGTGTTGGAAGACAAACGTCAAGGGACGACAAAGACGTTTGACGACTAAGTCATCTAATTGTCTCTTATGTGGTTCTATGTGTTTATGTGTGTTTCATGGTGTTTTAAGGTTCTTAATAGAGTTATGATAGCATTTATAGGCAGTGGTTAAAGTTTCATGAAGTTTGGAGGTCAAACGACCAAGAACGTCCAAGGCATTCGAAAGATATGCCTTGAGTCGACCTTGTACGTCTATGCGAGTTTCGTCGAGTTTTACGTATTCATTTTGGATGAAATTCATGTTATAGGTGTTAAACTCATAGGTGATAATATTTGAGTTGGAAACGTTCGGGAAATCATCCCCAAGAACCTTCAAAGGGTCCTTGAGGAAGGACCCAAAACCTGGTGAGCAGGCTGTCCCAGGCAGCCTTGGCGACGGAGCTGTCAACGACCAGTAGTGGGTGTGACGCCCCGTCACAAGGTTCCGTCGTGGGGGAATTGTTAAAGGGTGTAGAGGTGACCCTTGACAAGCCACTGGATCTTGCCACGGATGGCCATGACGGGCCGTTGCACCCGTGACGCCCCGTCACAAGCAGGTCATCGCAAGCCTAGTCCCTGTGCACAGATTTTTCTGCCAAGTCAGGGGTGAACTTGTAAATTTACCC
Organism: Solanum lycopersicoides; assembly: GCA_022817965.1. Lineage (NCBI taxonomy): Eukaryota > Viridiplantae > Streptophyta > Magnoliopsida > Solanales > Solanaceae > Solanum > Solanum lycopersicoides. The sequence goes on from JAJJBR010002720.1 coordinate 11,890, forward strand.
CACATCTAAATAAGAGTTTAGGCGATTTGTTTAGGGTCTTATGGGTATTTTAATTAACTATTTAAATGGTTAACACCCTAAAGACTTCATTCTTCCAAATTGAAAACCCAAAACTCTTAGAATAATTCCCAAAACCTCCATTGAAGACTCCATTGAAGAGGAAGCTTGGTGAGGGGTTCTTGAGTGGAAATTCTTCATCAAAGTGAAGGATTATCATCCTTTAGGTATGGCTATTGATCCTTGAAACTTATTTCATCAAGGAGCTCAATCCTCAAAGGGTTTTACAAAGTTTTCTAAAGTGAATTGTCCAATTTCGGGATTCTACCATGGGTTCTTGCATAAATGATTTCTAAGCATTGAATTATGATCTAATTGATATTGTATTGATGATTTCAACATAAATTACCTATGAACCCATGTGAATTTATGAACCCTAGTTTTGACTACTTATTGAGTTATTTGATATTAAGCTAATGTTGATGAATTGTTGTGTAGTTTCTTATGGGATTTCTAATGATATATGAATTGTATTCAATTGATATATAATTGATTTTAGATTGTTAAACCTAGATTGAATTGATGTAGATTCATTGAGTTTTATGGTTATTGCTTTGAATTGTTGTTCATGGTCATGGGTAAGGGCCTTGTGATGTTGAATTGGTTGAATTGGCATTGAATTGAAGTGTGGATATGGGTATGAAGGTATGCTGCCCCGTTTTCCTTAATTTGATATTAATTATACTTCGATTCTATTGTGTTTGGTATGGTCCACTTTTGGTGACAAAGTTGGTATCAGAGCATAGGTTGGTGAAAGTGGTCTTAGGAATCAAAAAGTCTCATCAAGTCCCGTCTAGTAGAGTCTTGACCATCGGTGTGAATCGCGACACATCTATGGGCGATAGGCTATAGAACGATAGAGTTTCCCTTCTTTTCTACTCCTATATCATGCGGTAGAGTAAATGTTATGATTATCCTTCTTATGAGTTTCCTTGTGTTTGCCAGGAGATGAATACTAGAAGGATGGCCGCTGGAAGGTTGGAAGAGGAGAGGGTGAATGAGGAGATTCCTCAAGTTGAGCAAGTTGAGCAAGTTGCTCAAGGTGCTCAAGGTGTTCAAGGTGTTCAAGGTGCTCAAGGTGGGCAAGGTGTTCAAGATGCTCAAGGTCATCAAGTGCCTCCCCAAGGTGATCATATTCCTAATGTAGGAGGAGGTAATGAGGTATCGGAGTTGTCTAATAGGGTGATTGGAGAGGCTTTGATGGCTTTAGCTCAAGTCGTAACTACTCAAATCAATTTGAGTATGGTGCCTAGGGTTATGGAGAGCACTATGACTTCTAGGTTGAGAGACTTAGTGAGGGAATAATGCTATGCGACTATACTACATGATAATGTGGCCTTATCTAGACACATGATGTATGCACAATCATGTGAAGAATCTAATCTTGGGAGGATGTCAAGTAGCTTGAAGAGGAGCGTTGCTAGTGACCAAGTGCAACCTAGGTTCAGAAAGAGGATTCAAACTCAGGATGTACCTAGTGTTCCTAAGAAGAAGTTTGAGAAAGGAGGTGGTTCTAAGGATGGCAAGCCTACTTGTGCCAAGTGTGGCAAGAAACACTATGGTGAGTGTCTTGTGGGTACTGGTAATTGCTTTGGTTGTGGTAAGGGAGGACATAAGGCTAGATATTGTCCTATGATTGCTTCTAGAGGTAGATAGGGTAAGCGAGTTGAGCCTAGTGTTCCAAAGGAAGATGCTCCAACTAAGAGGCATTTCTATGCACTCCGAACTAGAATTGAGAAGTCGGGTGATGGTGATGATGATGTTGGTAAGTTCTTGTTCCTCTTTTAATAGTATTATTTCCTTCTAAGTGGGGGAGTATGGTTTGTAGATGGGATAGAAGTTCTTGAATTGTTGCATGTGCATGATGTTTAGGAGTTTGGTTGAAATTGAATTTCATTTACTTCTTGTATTGTGTGTTTTATGAAGCTTTGAGAATATTGTATGATGTGTTTACATGATGTTATCTTGCATAATAGTATGTCTATATAAAGAATTGCCTAAAAACAATAATTGCATTTTTGGAAAAAATTGCTGAAATCACTGTTGCTTGATATAGTGTTCACTGTAAAGTTTTTGTAAAAATGGCTATTTGATCCTTTGGTCTAAAATTGTGATAATGTGGTTAGAACTGATGTAGATGAGTATGATATTGAATATAAAATGAGTTTTTGCTATTTGAATTGAAGCATATGAGTTTTGTAGCATAATGAGTTATAGAATTGTTTTCTAGTTTCCTGTTGTGTTGTGAATCTCTTGATTATGTGAAATTGATGATTTGTTCTTGATAATGTGTTGTATGGTTTGGTTATATGCGGCTATTGGAATCTCTAATCTTGGAAGTGTTCGGAGAGTGGCAAGTGTCATTCGAGGACGAATGTGTCCAAGTGGGGGAGATTGTAAGACCTCGAAAATGACATAGGTTAACTAGAGCCTAATATGTTAGTCTTAGTGTTCTAAGGTCCTAAATATGTTTAATATGTGGTATAGAGGCAGTAGCCAAAATATTAGAGGTGTTGGAAGACAAGCGTCAAGGGACGACTAAGACGTTTGACGACTAAGTCACCTAATTGTCTCTTATGTGGTTCTATGTGTTTATGTGTGTTTCATGGTGTTTTAAGGTTCTTAATAGAGTTATTATAGCATGTATAGGCAGTGGTTAAAGTTTCGTGAAGTTTGGAGGTCAAACGATCAACAACGTCCAAGGCATTCGAAAGATATGCCTTGAGTCGACCTTGTACGTCTAGGCGAGTTTCGTCGAGTTTTACGTGTTCGTTTTGGATGAAATTCATGTTATAGGTGTTAAACTCATAGATGATCATATTTGGGTTGGAAACGTCCGGGAAATCATCCCCAAGGACCATCAAAGGGTCCTTGAGGAAGGACCCAAAACCTGGTGAGCAGGCTGTCCCAGGCAGCCTTGGCGACGGAGCTGTCAACGGCAAGTAGTGGCTGTGACGCCCCGTCACAAGGTTCCGTCGTGGGGGAATTTTTCAAGGGTGTAAAGGGGACCCTTGGAAATCCACTGGAGCTTGCAACGGATGGCCATGACGGGCCGTTGCACCCGTGACGCCCCGTCACAAGCAGGTCGTCGCAAGCCTAGTCCCTGTGCGCAAATTTTCTGCCAAGTCAGGGGTGAACTTGTAAATTCATCCCACGTCTAAATAAGAGTTTAGGCGGTTTGTTTAGGGTCTTATGGGAATTTTAATTAACTATTTAAGTGGTTAACACCCTAAGACTTCATTCTTCCAAATTGAAAACCCAAAACTCTTAGAATAATTCCCAAAACCTCCATTGAAGACTCCATTGAAGAGGCAGCTTGGTGAGGGGTTCTTGAGTGGAAATTCTTCATCAAAGTGAAGGATTATCATCCTTTAGGTATGGTTTTTGATCCTTGAAACTTATTTCATCAAGGAGCTCAATCCTCAAAGGGTTTTACAAAGTTTTCTAAAGTGAATTATCCAATTTTGGGATTCTACCATGGGTTCTTGCATAAATGATTTCTAAGCATTGAATTATGATCTAATTGATATTGTATTGATGATTTCAACATAAATTACCTATTAACCCATGTGAATTGATGAACCCTAGTTTTGACTACTTATTGGGTTATTTGATATTAAGCTAATGTTGATGAATTGTTGTGTAGTTTCTTATGGGATTTCTAATGATATAAGAATTGTATTCAATTGATATATAATTGATTTTAGATTGTTAAACCTAGATTGAATTGATGTAGATTCATTGAATTTTATGGTTATTGCTTTGAATTGTTGTTCATGGCCATGGGTAAGGGCCTTGTGATGTTGAATTGGTTGAATTGGCATCGAATTGAAGTGTGGATATGGGTATGAAGGTATGCTGCCCCGTTTTCCTTAATTTGATATTAATTATACTTCGATTCTATTGTGTTTGGTATGGTCCACTTTTGGTGGCGGTGTTATGTGTTTTACTTGCAATTGATGTGGTCTTGTCGGCGTTACTTTATGCAATATTATGAGCATGGCCTTATTGGCAATTACTTGAAGTTATGTGGCTATTTGTGTAGTTTATGATGTGAGTATGTCATTACTTATCTACATGTGAAGTTATATAGTCATGTATGTATTCTTCTAGTTATGTTGCCTTAAGTGATCATGTTAGACTTTGACTTGACATTATGAGTGTAGTGTTAGGTTAAGTCTTGGTTATTCCTACTTGAATTTATTAGTATATGTGGAGTATATTAATGATATTATGATGATATACAGGATGACTTGAAGATGTTAAGTTGTTTTAGATGTGTTTCTAGAATGACTTGTATTATGTGTTAAAAGTAATGTATGTGATGTCTTGTCTTGGTTGACTTGTAGCTCTTATTTGATGTATATATGGTTATGAGTATGTGATGTCTTGATATAGGGTGTTATAACTCTTAGTCTTGAATAATAAATATAGGTGAGACCTTAATGATAAGAAGGTCAAACTATGTGGAACGTTGAACTTAGTGGCGAGGTTATGAATTGTGAAGTAGTTAGCCATAATGGTATCCTTCATGTGATGAGTGATGGACTTAAGGTTGATTGGCTGGAACGGCATCATATCATATCTTAGGGAAGTGGCTATGAGCTTCTTGTCGCCAAAGTGAGTTATGCCCTAGTGGACCTTGCTTTGATAGGGTGAATGTAATGGGGTCATGAACTAGATAAGAGACCTATTTATATGAACCTTAATGTGAATTAATCTATGAGAACTAAGGCTAGCACCGAATGAGTATGAGTAGCGTTAAGTGGATTCAGTTAAAGAACAGACTGAATGCTTATTACGCCCTTCATATTCCTTAACCATGTGCCTACATGGGATGTGTTCAAGTTCTACCATTGGCAAGTAGAACAACCTTATCGAAGTAGGATAGAACTTCGGATTCCATGTCTTGCTACCATGGTCTATGTCAGTTATTAGCTATTCTCATCATGTGGAATACCTATTAGCATTAGATAAGTTTATGAGGTTTAGGTGGTGGTATGGGACGCTATCTAGACATTGCACAATAGACTTTGAAGGTGTTATGTGGAGTTCCTAGGTCTTGTCCAAGACCATTATGTGAGTGTCTTATGTGATGCTTTATGTGAGTGTCTTATGTGATGTATGATTCTTAATGAACTAATGAACTAATGACCTATGTTAGTAACTATGTGAATGGTTGAGTACCTAATCTAAAGTTACTTAAGCATTCCTTAGCTAAAGTATGAGGAGGGCATGAAAGGATGGTCTCTTCATGTCTTATCTTTGGAAGTCTTGAGAATGACTCTAGTTAGGGAAGTTGGTTAATCTTGTTGACATGATCTAAACCTTAGGAAGTCTTAAGGACTATTTAGGTAATCTTGGAGAGGTCATTGCACTATGGACATATCTTCTTGATTTACTTAAGTAGGACTTTTGATAGGCTTTGGAAAGAGAATGTCTTCTAATTTTAAGTGTTGGTGTGTTTAGTGAGAATGATTCTATTTGAGGTAGTCTATAGGATCTCTTGTGTGTGTGTAATAGAGATTGTATGGGCGGTCGCTCCACACTCACTCAAGTGAACCTTGGAATTAACCTTTGGTAGAAGAATCTTACATAGATGTTTATGATTGTTTTCTAAGTATGTATGTGACTCATCGTAGGTAATCTTAAGGGTCGTTTAGGCACATCTAGAGAGGGTGTATGGGCGGTCTCTCTTTGTGTGACTTAAGTGAATCTTAGGATGACTTTATGTGAGGGAATTACATGCTAGGAGATGTTAAAAGGATGGTTTGGACTTCACTGTAACAGTGAATGGACTTCACTGTACAGTGAAGTGAACTCACTGTAATGTGAGCCTTTAAAATGTTATCTTTGGTTAATTGTTATCTTATGTGTTTCTTAATTGCTAAATGACGTTCTTATGTTTAAACTAAGATTTCTAAATGAAAAGATGCATATTTCTAATAAAGTCCGTTTTCATGATTTTATGCATATAGTCATACTTAGTACATGTGGTTGTACTAATTCCATACTTTATTTTCTATCTATAGTCCTTCGTAGGTAAGGAGCTTTTGGAGAAGAAGAATTGGGCTTAGAAGGATCGTCCGAGTAGAAGAGTTGAAGTATGTCCTCGTTTGACTCGAGGGCATATATATGTCATTTTATCTTTCTTTTATGAAGTATTGTAATAGACATAGTATTTCTATTTTCGTATGAAGTATGGGCCGTGTCCCAAAGTACTCTTGTGTCTTAAGATGATGAGATTGAGACTTAGCATTTCTATTACTTTTATATGAAAGAGGTTTTTAAAGACTATATTATGTTTTGTGAAAAGTTTTAATTCCGCACTACTTTTCACTATGTATATGCAATGAATGATATGAATGAGGCCTGTCCTAGAACTCTGAGAGTTCGATGACGCCGGTCGCAATCCGAGATTGCACCCTATCTTCTAGGGTATGGTTTCGGGTTGTGACACACCCTACGGGTCCTTGAGAAGGACCCAAGAAGCAGGCATAACACTGCCTAGGCATTGTTAAACAATAACTAGAAAACGACACCCGTCGATAGGGGTCATTACTCCACTCATAGGCGCGGGATATAAGACCCCAAAAGTTGAGTCTCTATCACAAACGACGGAGTACAGGACGGACCATCACTCCATCGATGCTAAGTCATTAAGGGCGTCGTTTGGACCTGCAACAAACATTCTAGACACGGCCAAGTCAAGGTGTGAGTTGGGAAATTCATCTCACATTCCTATAAGTTGGTGGATGGTTATTTTAGGTTAATTGGTGTATTTTAAGTTTGTTAAAATCATAAAAACCCAATTTAGAATTCATTATTAAAATCAAACCCTTCCCTCCAAAATATGATTCTCCACAAACATCCATGAGAAACCAAGTTGAATATCAAGCAAGGGAGATCGATTTCAACTGTTTTCTTCTCCAAATTTTTTGGCTTCTCTTGTATTAAGGTATGGTTACCCTGGATAATTAGTTAATCTTTAATATAAATATTTCTTTCAAAGGTTTTTCAATGTGATCCTAAGATCAAAAATCCAAACTTTCAATCTAAGCATTTGTATATAGTCAAATAAATTTCCAAGACATTCTAATGATGAATTTATGATTTTTCAAATTTTTTATGATGATTTAATGAGGAATTTATGAAATAATCCATTATCCTCCTATTTCTCAATATAGCCTATAATGTGGATTAATGTTTTCTTTATTAGATGTTGATTGAAATGTGATTAGATTGTAATTTATTGTTTAATACTATTCTTATCAATGTCAAGTATTATGAAACTTTTTAAAAATTGTCTAGGGTGATCATAGCTTGGAGAATTGGTAAATTGACCTAAATTCCTAATTATAGTCTTGGACCTGTTGTTGTATGGTATGTTCCGCTTATGGTAGCGGTGTTTACATTCTTGTCTATTTATATATTTTGTTATCATGGCCTTAAGGGCAATATATGTAAAGTTATTCAGTTTGATGATTATAATGATTATGAAGGAGTTGTGTAGTCTTCATTGTTAGTATCATGACTATAGTGTATTGAAAATGATAAGTATATGTGAATGATGTTGTTAGTGTTAGATATGGTCTACATGTTTGGTTGTTATGAATGCCATTTTAGGATGACCCCTACCTATGTAACCCTATATGAATGTGTGATCTTATGCATGTTAGGATTCTTTTGTTCAAATGTTTGATATATTCTTGTCTCTTATGATGTAATGTGGGTGTGTGGTCAATAGTCCCTAATACTATATATATGGGTTGTTCATGACTTGAAGGATATGGTATATGTGTTGTGATCCTATGAAGGGTTGTATCCTAATTAAATAGGTCATTGCTCTTAGGTGATCATGATGACCAATATGTATACATACATCCCATGCATGACTATAAGTGCAATAAGTTCAAGATGTCAAATGAATGAATATAGGTATGAAGATACATTTTAACTAGGATGACTTGAGAGGTGTAATAGTGTAGGTAAGGGTATGGTACTTTATCTATACATTGCACCTGTGCACCTTCAGGGAATAGTTTGTAGGGTGGTTTCTTTATGTACATAAGTTATGAATGTATGATTAAGCTATGGACATGATTTATATGAGATGATGATAAGTGTATGATTATGAGAGATTATAATTTATCCACTTATTCATCTTATTTCTATGTTATGATGAAATGTATATGACTAATGAAGTATGATCATGTGGTGTCTAAATGTGTTTTTATGAAATGTTTTCTCATATATGTACACCTACACACACATGAATGTATGAATGAAGAATTTTAATGATAATCTAGTAAAAAAGTGTTTCTTGAATGGTGTTATTCAGTTGTACTCTAAACTAGAATATATTATGAATATGTTGTGATTATTTGAATGGACATTCTAAGTTTATGTAGGTCTTGATGAAAGGACATTCTCATCATTAACATGTGAGGTATGTATATGTATATGATGGGTTAATCTCCTAAAGCCTAACTTATGAACAAATGTTCAATAAAGACTTAATGGCTTTTCAAAAAAGGGAAAGTTTGCTTAGCACCGAGTGAACTTTAAAATGAGAAGTGTCCCTTCCCAAAAGTAAAGTATGTTTACAAAATGTGGTGTCCCTTCCCAAAAGGAAGGTAGGTTCACCAATGTTCTAATGAGGTGGAAACTATAATGCTTGGTAGCATAAAGAGGGTATTGAGTAAAAGCATCCTAGTTCCTTAACTATGTGCCCTTTTAGGAACCTTATTAAGTGAATACACCTAGATGTTATATGAACATTAATGTCTTACCTTGGAAAGTAAGATGACCTCATTTCGGTGTGAGAGGATGACACCAGATTCCATGTTTTGCTCACATGGTCTAATGTCGGTTAAGACAAAGTTTCCCTAAGGTAAAATGAACAATATAAGAAAGATGATGAACCCTAACAAGGACTACCTAATGGATGTTGATTAGTGTAGGTTAGGGAATGAGACTTTACCTATTCATTGCGCAAGTAGTTCTTGAAGTAAATTCTAGGAAGGAGTTTTATATGTATATGTATATGTATATGTATCTTATGCATGACATGATTATGTTAACATACTTGTTGTAAACATATGCATAGTATTGGTCTTTTTGTATATATGATGAAGTTCTTACTTAATATGCATGTTATCTGTTATGTTTGTTATATTGATGAAATGGACTCTCTATATATGCAATGTTGTCTATTACTTCACTATGATTATATTGGTAGTATTGACTTGCATGTTGTCTTGAAATGCGTTTAAAGACTAAATGGACTATTACTATGATATCATAAAATAATGAGTTCATATATGATAATCTATGAAGTATGTGGGTCTTATGTGTAAGGTTTCATTATATGTTCTGTCTGCATAAATGTATATGTTTAAATGCTGAAGGTTGTATGAATATGTACCTTTGTGACCTTAAGGTGATACGTTGGTATGAATGGTGGAATAGGACATTATTCATGCATTGCACTAAGTATTACTCAAGGGTTGCTTTTGGTGGATGAATTAAGGTAAAATAAAGGTAATACTTTGAAGATGATGAATGTTCCATAAATGTGATATGTGGATTTATATGATGTTATGAATTGTATCCATGTCTATATGATGTATGTGAACTACATTGTGCTTAGTACAACACTTGTTCATGATGTTTTACTAAATGACATGATGCATGGTTTCTAACTAAATTTTCTCTTTAAATGCATTTTTTTGCATGGTTATCATACTTAGTGCATCCATGTACTAATACCATTGTTCTTCAGCTTTTTACACAGAGTGTATGTGGTGATGGCCACAGGATCTTTCTTAAAGTGAAGGGCTTGGATAGATATTTCTCATGTTCAAAAAAGGGTTGCTAAGATTCAAGAATGTTCATGTCAAGATGTTATTTATGTTAATGTAATAGTCTACATAATTCTTTTATGTTGTTAAGGGTTGTGTCCCTAATCTATTCTATTGATGTCATGTCTAAGATGGAAAAAGAGATTTAGTGTCTTAGCTATGTACTTATGATTTTATTAATGAAATGGTGTTATAGAATTATTTTATGCTATAAAAATTTTTAAATTTTCTGCTAAATTTCTATGAAAATGCGACGAAAGATGTCTATGGTCTTTATAAGACCTCTGAGAGGTCAAGTACGTCATGTTACTTGTAGAGTGTGCTCCCTGGTTGTGACATGTGCTAACCTCTTCTTTTCCTTTTTTGACTAAGTGTAGGGATTGGGGATTTGGTATGCTATGGATGATGGATAGGTTTGTAAGAGTTGAAGATGAAGTTTTGGTGAGTCCTCATAAAATCGAGGACAAGACCCACATGTTCTCTTTGTGGTCTTTTAGTATATTTTTATGTCTTTATGGGCTTAGTCCCAAATGTTGTACTCTAAAGTTATTAGATGGTTTAATGAGACATGTTGGAAAGTTAGATGTTTATAAGTCTTCTGCTTGTATATTAATGAAAGCATTTTTCGTGTATGAAGGATGTCTTAAACTCATACTTATTTTGAGTATCGTATGCAATGAATGATCCATGTTGCTTGTATGAGACGTCCAACAAGTGGATTACGCCGGTAACTTCTAGGGTGTACCCTTGGGGCGTTACTATTGATATCATGTATGCATAAAGACCCACCGTACAACACCTCTCAAGACCAACTTGTGCAATGTATAGGTAAAGTCCCATACCCTTACCTACACAAAGTAACATTTCTTAAGTAGTCCTATTTAGTGTTAATTTTCATAATTTCATTCATTCATTCTAACATTCGGAAAACTTCACCATAACCGACATAGACCATGTGAGCAACATGGAATCCGATGTCCACCCCTCACACCGAAATGAGGGTATCTACTATGCAAGGTAAGACATAAACATTCGTAATAGCATCTAGGTGGATCCACTAGCTAAGTTTCCTATTTGGGCACATAATTAAGGAGCTAGGAGGTTGTTACTAGAAACCCTCTTTATGCTAACTAGCATTGTAGTTTTAACCTCATGACAGAAAACAGTGTGAACCTCTATTCTTTTGTGAAGGAACACCTCTCATTGTCAAGTTCACTCGGTTCTATATAAATTCCCTTTTTGTAATGTCTTTATGTCTTTTTTAATACTAAAGCATAACATAGGTTTTAGAGGCTTAACCCATCATATAACATGTACTACTTCATAGGTTATATGATGAGAATGTCCTTGCTTCAAAACCAACTTCATATGAGAATATTACTTCATAAACATGGTCATGTAGTCTGCATAAAAATCACCTTCCATCCAACATATCAACACTAACGTAGTAATCTTGCATTATCATGTTCCTATCATCATACTAATTTACATGTCATGCATAATACAGTGTAAAGGTGCACATGAGATTAATGCCACGACCGGGGAGAACCCCCTAGACGTAACTGGTGTCGTCTTCCTCAAAGAGGACTTAGAAAAGACCTTACCATTCGTCATAACATATCATAGGTGAAAAATATGGAAAATTAAAACTTTTTACATATTGAGGTATACATAGACCTCTGACATATCATATATGGATTTTACTTAGACTCCTCACATATGAAGCTTAGTTAGGCTTCTCGTTTAGAAAAAATAATCAATAAGAAAAAAATTTAGTCTAATACTTTGTCTCATATTAAACCATCTAAAACGAAGTAGAATATTCGGGCATAGCCCTAATACAAATTCTTAATTTCCGTATAGGGTTTACAACAATATAATCAACAATAGGAAAGAAGTGAATGTCTTTAGAATAAAGCAATACTACTAAAGAAGAATACGTGGAACAATCCTCGAACTAGAGGACCTACCAAAACATGGAGAATCTTCCAAGTTTTCTTGTAAAGCGACCTTGATACTTCAACCGCCAGAACCTACATAATTATAGATATAGAAGAAATATGAGTTAGTACAATCACTTGTACCAAGTATGGATAGATGCACATAAAACCAATTTAAGACCTGCATAAAAAGAACATTTTTTAGAAACATGCTAAGTCATTTGAATAGCCTTTATGCACACACAAGAGAGCATATACAAGACAAAAATCACGACAGCATATGACATGTTCATAAACAAGGAAGACATCATCATACAGTCATGTCAACATTCATGTTCATTAGTTCATATCATCAACATACAAGAACCTTACCAACAATCCCATTCCAAGCCTACAAGTGCAATGCTCATGTGAAGTCCCACAAGCTCACATAATTAAATAAACCAAGTAACGAGATAATAAGTTATGTCTTGCTTCATATAAAATAGCCATTATGTGTAGTCATCATCACATATAGCAATTTAGACCAATATCATGTTCACTAATCTAACCAACATCATATAAGAACTACATCATGTAGAAACAACATATATACATTTCATGATATCATACGTGCATAATAACATAAGAACAACCTTCCACGATATCATAAGTGCAATGCATAAGCAGAGTCTCATACCCCTATCTACGCTAAGTAAAACCCCTTAAGTCACCTTAGTTAGTGTTCAACTTCATTATTTCATTTTATTTTTGGGAACAATTGCGTTAACCGACATAGACCAAGTGAGCTAAACATCGAATCTGGTTTAATGAAACCCTACACCGAAAGAAGGTGGTCTACTTGCCAAGGTAGAACTAAAACATGAACATAGAATTCTTGGTGGATCCACTAGCTAGTATTTCTATGGGGGGAAATAGTTCAAGAACTAGGAGACATGCTACATACCCTTTTTATTCGTAATTGCATTGTAATCTCAATCTCATGAGAGCCATTGTGAACCTACCTTCCCACATTGGGAAGGGACACCTCTCATATCTTGTTTTCTCTATAGTAACTTAGAGTCCCTTTTTGAAATGTCACTAAGTCATTATTAAGCATCATAGGTTAATATAGGCCATAGGAGACTAATGTCACGACCCGAAAGTACCCCCTAGAGGTTATGGCAACCCTTGGATTGAAACAATTGCGTACTTGACCTTCCGGAGGTCTTGTAAAAGACTTTCGCTATCATTCATTACAGAAGACATGAAAAGTAGTGCGGAATTATAACTTTTCACGATATTAATAATAATAAGGCGAATATCTTTTATAAATACTGAAGATTAGTCTCCTCATCACAATCCAACTTAAAGACACGACTTAAATATCATAGGGGTACGACCCTTTACATTGAAAGAAAATACATAATAAGTCTTATACAAAGTCTTGAAGAAAACTAAAGAAATAAATATTATCCCCTCGAATATATGAGGACATACTTAATCTTGAGAGAGTCAATTCACATGCTTGCCTCCAACCTTGCGCTAGCCTCCAACCTATACTTATAGAGTATAGAAAAGTATTGGGTTAGTACAAACGTTGTACTAAGTATGGTATTATGAAAAACATGCAAAAAGGGACATTTTAGTAGAAATAAGCTTTAATGCTAAATAAGTAAAATCTCCATGAATATAGAATTAAAATAACATATAGTGAACATAAGAAAACTTACAAAAAACTCAATCTTACAGTGAACTCAACCTTTAACTGACAAGTTTTCCTAACCAAGGTTATTGTAACAACCCGAAAATAACTATGCGAAGTAATGCTTAATGTGTCTAGAATGCCTACAATTAGACCGGGTTCACACAGATTGATGCGCGTAGAACCAGACCTCTGAACCCTTGCAAAAGTCAATCCAACCAACTTGGTGAGTTAGTTGAGCTGGCAAAGGTTGGGTCCAGCCATGTAGGGCACCCGAATATGAAGATTTACCCGGATGAGTCTTAACCAACCTTAAAAAGGGGTAATCTTATGTTTGGAGGGTCTAGGGGTAAAATGGTCTTTTCTAGGCTAGGGGTAGTATTGTAATTATCCTAAATATTTAATTAATTAATTATTTAATATGGTGGAGGGGCAATTTGGGGAGAAAAGGCCGAAATTGGCACTTTTAGCGAAATCTTGCTCCACCCGGGTTCGAACCTCGGTGGGAGCAATGATTTAATTAATTTATTATATTTAGTGAATTAATTAAATTATTTAATATTTAAATTGCTGATATAATTAAAGGAAAATCAGATTTTAAATAAAAAAGATAATAATAATAATAATATTAATAAATAATGAGGAGTTCTAGTTTGACTAAGTCTCCACCTAACTCTCCTAATCCCAATCCACTCAAAGTCACGTTTCTCTCTACTCTCATCTCACTTGAACATCTGATTTTTATCTAAAAGAACAGAACAACAAAATATAAAGTTCATCAATAACTAGAACGCTATAAAAAAAATTCAAAAGAAAAGTTAGTCTAAAAATGTAAAGCAAAACAAAGTTCTTGACGGGATTGTGCTTGAAGTTTCGTTGGTGAGGCTTGGTTTCGTGGTAAATTGGTAGCATTTAAACAAGTTTTGAACGACATTAAGGTATGGGTTTTCTTCTCTCTTCGTCCCTTTCCCAAGAGACCCTTAAGTTCAGTTTAAATTCCAAACGAGAAACTAAGGTTGTCCCCGTTGCATGCCCCTGCCATTAGCTCCTTTGAACGATTCAAAGCATGCGTTGGTATGTCTTCTGGTAGATAATGTTAGGTCTGGTTGTGATTATGTGTTGAATGTGTGGTAATAAATCATGTAAAGGATGAAAAATATATTCCGGAAAAGTGCATTAAGTGGACTGTTTTGAGCATGTGTGCGCTGAAAATTTGACTATGTTTGCTGCCTAAAATTTGTATGTTAAATGTTGTGTTTTGCGTGTGTAAAAATGCTAAAAACATGATGTTCATAAAAGTTTAAGGTGGCTGACTGAATGTCACTCAAAATGCTACAAAAAATCAACAAAAGAATGAGAGAAAAATGGATTGGAAGAGACTTGCTGGAAATTTGTAGTCTCGGCCAAAATGACTAATTTCTTTAAAAATATTTAAAAAATGTGAGGTTATTGGTAATTGAACCCAAGACCTCACAAAATGTAAATTACATAAAAATTTTATTAAAAAAAATGAAAGGAAAAATAAATGTGGAGAATGGGGATTGAACCCCCAACCTCTTGAATGGATGAGAGAGTTAGGAGAAAAATAAAGGAGAAAAAGAAATGTGGAGAGTGGGGATTGAACCAATAACCTCTTGAATGGATGAGAGAGTTAGGAGAAAAATAAAGGAGAAAAAATAAATGTGGAGAGTGCGGATTGAACCCCCAACCTCTTGAATGGATGAGAGAGTTATGAGAAAAATAAAGGAGAAAAATAAATGTGGAGAGTGGGGATTGAACCCACAACCTCTTGGATAGGTGAGAAAGTTAAGAGATAAATTAAAAGAAAAATAATGATCTTGTGGGGGATTGAACCCACAACCTCCTTGACTTAAACGAAAAAGGAGAGGAGAAAAAGAAAGGAAATATTATGGGGTTGATGGGGATCGAACTAGGGTCTCCCAAATCTGAAAAATGCAATTATCAAGTTTAAAATAAGATTAAGTGTTATCCAAGGGATTCGAAATCGGGTTCCCTTGCCCAAGTCCGTATTGACACATAAGTTATACGTAAGTAAATATTTAATGAATGCTGCCTCTAAAGATCGAAATCAATATCTTGGCATATCTATAAGATGCATAGGTCTTGTACCACATAATCTTGGGTAAACATGAATCACTTGGACAAACTATGAATGAAGCCTCATGGCTTGTATGTGTGGACTCATAAGTCTAGCATACGTTTAAAAGTAGGTGAGCCTAAGATGTATGTGATAAAATAATGTAACCCTAGAAGGGTTAAGCAAGAGTGTGAAACACACTAAATGGCCAAGTGCATTATCATATGATGAAATGAACATTCACGTGAAGGGGTGAGTAATTATGAAAAGCAAATGTATTAAAGTTAGTGAATGAGGTGACAATATGATAAGAGGCTAATGTGAAAGATCAGAGCAATCTCAAATGAGCCTAAGTAAATGTTACCAAAACGTACTCACCTATGAGAGTGTAAAGCAAATGAAGAGACCAGTCTCTATGAACACTCTAATGAAAGTATTGAAGTTAATGCATACTTAATACTAATGATGAGATGAGAAATCATCGAATGAGCTATGATGTCCTCATGCTAGAAGACAACTTCCATGATGTATTAGTTGAATGTAATGGAACTTTATACTGAGCACCGATAGGCTAGCTATGAGCGGTGATGCCTTCCTTCGGGAAGGGCGGAGGTTAACGTAACTCTCATGAGATGAGACTGTCCGGCATGCCGGTTATGGGTCTCTTTATATCTCCTAGTATTTGAACCAATACTGCCAATATAGGGATCTAGCAGTGTTCGATTCCCTATATATGCTAGCATGTTTTGGTTCACTTTGGCCGGTGATTCCACCTCTTTTCGGTGTGGAGCTTACACACTGGATTTCATGATGCTCACATGATCTATGTCGGTTAAGGTTAAAGTTCCCAAAGAAAGAATGAGGCCAGCCTCAACTAATGCACATAATAAAATGAACGATACCAAAGGTGTTAGGATAGGATAATCAAGAGTGAGCTAGACTCAAGTAATGACACTAGGTTATTCTTGGTCATTGCACAGCAAACCCGATGAGAGTCTTAAACTACATCCTAGGTATGACTAGTGATTGCACTAGTATATGAATGAATGAAATGAAGTACGTATGAATGAATGAAGCACTCTGTGTTTGCTAAGAAGGCTCCCTAGTTGAGGTCCCATATGTTGAGCCCTCATTTTGGGAAGTCCTAATGTCAAGTCCATGATTCCAAGGTCTCATGGCATATGAAAGAATGATGTGAACTATGTGATATGATATGTGCAATACGTTATGTGTGCTTGCAAATGATAAGTATGATGATGCATGCATGACATGTCCTTTCCTAATCTAAATTTGGCAAGTCCACTGACTTTCCTAATCCAAATGGCAAGTCCACTGACTTTCCTAATCCAAATTTGGCAAGTCCACTGACTTTCCTAATCTGAATTTGGCAAGTCCACTTACTTGACTTTCTATAATTCATATCGTTAGGAAAGAGCTCTTCTTAATCATGCATGTCCTTGGTATGTGCTTGAATATACCCATACTTATTACAAGTGTGTACTACTCCATACAACTTTACATTTTTAGGTGTAGGCACAAATGGACGTTAGAGCTTACAGGTCGACGCTGAAGCTATCAGGACGTGGAGCTTCATTCGGACTTGGTAGGCCTCATGCTTTCGAGGACACTTGCCCATTATATTCTAGCTTAGATATAGGTTTGAGTTAGTGGATTATGTTCCACTAGCGTTTCTTTCTCATTTTATTTCAGACATTGTATTGGTGCCGTTTTGGCAAGTATACACTTAATGCAGTATTGAACTATTTCTTTCATTTGATGATCTTAATACTAGATGGTTGATTGTGAACGTTTATGAGTTTAAATAGAATTCCTTATAGGAATGTTAAGTAACAAAATTTCAAATTTTCCGCCAAAATTAACCTAGATGAAGTAATGATGAGTATGTAAGCTTGTCTGCGACCTCTAAGAGGTCAACGACGCCGGTCTTGTCTGGGGTCTAAACTCCGGTCGTGACAAAGTTGATATTAGAGCCCTAGGTTAAATTCCGAGGATAATAAGTTCACAATCAACCACATTTAGTAGTTTCTAAGTCATGGTAGTGAAGTGCACCACTATCCTGACTTAGAGACTGCATGATCCATATGAAAATTCCCTTCTTCTGATCTTATCGTACCTTTTGCTAATGTCTGATTTCTTGGTGTTATGAGCGTGTCTAACATCAATTCTTATTTATTTTCATAAAATGAACACTTTAAAGGAACCCTGGTCAGGGGAGAGGAGGAGTAGTTGCTGGGGGTAATCAAGTTCCACCCCAGGCTCCAAGCTGAAGGAGTGGCCATGCCAGTTAACCCAGTTGGGTTGACAAATGGCGAGGTGCGGACCGCTCTGGCTCAGATGGATCAAGCCATCACTATGGAGGCCCAGTCTATGATGGCCCAGGCCAACAAACAGGATGTTCAGCGGGAGAACCCAGTTGTACGGAGCATGGCAGACAGACTACTGTATTTTACGAGGATGAATCCTCCGATTTTCACAGGGTCCAAGACTTCAGAGGATCCCAGGAGCTTATGGAGTAGGTCATAAGATGTTGGTGGTTATGGGGGCCACAGATACTGAGAAGGCTGAGATGGCTTCCTATCAGCTCAAGGATGTTGCACAGTCTTGGCGCAAGATGTGGCAGGATAGCCTAGCTTTGGGCGGAGTTCCGATCACGTGGGAGCTGTTTAAGACAACATTCCTGGAGAGATTCTTACACAGGGAGATGAGGGAGGCCAAGGTTGAGGAGTTTATCAACCTTAAACAGGGATCGATGACAGTCAGGGAGTATTCCCTGAATTTTTTGAAATTATCCAGGTATGCCACTTGTCTTGTGTCTAACAACAGAGACGAGATGAGTAGATTCTTGACAGGGATTGCTGGGGATCTCGAGAAAGAGTGTAGGGAAGCTATGTTTTATTACAGCATGGACCTTTCCAGGATTATGGTCTATATCCAGCAAGTGGAGGAAAGCAGGAAGATGAAGCACACTAGGGCAGGGAACAGGTCAAGGCAAGCTGAGGAGAATTTTTCAAGGAAGAGTAGTACTGAAACCAGGGATAAGCCGAGGTTTAAGAAGGGACTCTCCCACCAAGGGGAGTCAAGTTCATCCAAGGGTAGCTATGATAGGGATTCCGAGTCCAGAGTTAAGAGAAACAATGAAGTAGATACACCTCAGGAGAGGCCACCTTGCAGGAAGTGTGGCAAACTGCATGAAGGAGAGTGTATGATGGGCTCTGACGCTTGTTACAGTTGTGGAAAACCGGGTCACATGGTGAAGGATTGTTCGAATAGGAGAAGTCAAGAACAAGGGAAGGAGAGAGTTCAGCCTAATGGTCCAAGTGAAGAGGCTCCAAGAAGGAAACGATTCTTTGCACTCAAGTCTAGGGGTGCAAGGAAAGGCACTTCTGGTGAAGTCTCAGGTGCGTAGCCTTAATTAGTCTTTCATGTATTTGATTGTGTATGGTGTTTATGCACTAGTATGAGGTTAATATGTTTAAGTCATCATGTTGGTTGCTGATTTGTGTGACTTATATGTTTACTTATGTTGTATACTTTGATGAGACTAGTTTAGGAAAGAGTTCCTTAGTCTATTAATGTGAAGCTGCTAGTAGGTTTCAAGGATGTGCACCATCATGTTAATATGTGAATCAGATATTCACCAATGAGGAGTATTTAATTACCTATGTATGCATACGTTCTATAGATGACTTACTTATTGCTAGTAAAGAGTAGTGTCATTCGGGGACGAATGTTCCTAATGGGGGGATAACGTAACAACCAGAAAATAACTATGCGAAGTAATGCTTAATGTGTCTACATTGCCTACAATTAGACCGGGTTCACACGGATTGATGCGCGTAGAACCAGACCTCTGAACCCTTGCAACAGTCAAGCCAACCAACTTGGTGAGTTAGTTGAGCTAGGAAAGGATAGATCGAGCCATGTAGGGCACCCGAATATGAAGATTTACCCGGATGAGTCTTAACCGGACTTAAAAAGGGGTAATCTTATGTTTGGAGGGTCTAGGGGTAAAATGGTCTTTTCCAGGCAAGGGGTAGTATTGTAATTACCCTAAATATTTAATTAATTAATTATTTAATATGGTGGAGGGGCAATTTTGGGAGAAAGGGCCGAAATTGGCACTTTGAGCGAAATCTTGCTCCACCCGGGTTCGAACCTCAGTGGGAGCAATGATTTAATTAATTTATTATATTTAGTGAATTAATTAAATTAATTAATATTTAAATTGCTGATTTAATTAAAGGAAAATCATATTTTTAATAAAAAAGATAATAATAATTATAATATTAATAAATAATGAGGAGTTCTAGTTTGACTAAGTCTCCACCTAAGTCTCTTAATGCCAATCCACTCAAACTCACGTTTCTCTCTACTCTCATCTCACTTGAACGTCTGATATTTATCTAAAAGAACAGAACAACAAAATATAAAGTTCATCAATAACTTGAACGCTATTAAAAAAAAACTCAAAAGAAAAGTTAGTCTAAAAACGTAAAGCAAAACAAATTTCTTGACGGGATTGTGCTTGAAGTTTCGGTGGTGAGTCTTGGTTTCGTGGTAAGTTGTTAGCATTAAAACAAGTTTTGAACGACAATAAGGTATGGGTTTTCTTCTCTCTTCGTCCCTTTCCCAAGAGACCCCTAAGTTCAGTTTAAATTCCAATCGAGAAACTGAGGTTGTCCGCGTTGCATGCCCCTGTCATTAGCTCCTTTGAACGATTCAAAGCATGTGTTGGTATGTCTTCTGGTAGATAATGTTAGGTCTGGTTGTGATTATGTGTTGAATGTGTGGTAAGAAATCATGTAAATGATGAAAAATATATTCCGGAAAAGTGCATTAAGTGGAGTGTTTTGAGCATGTGTGTGCTGAAACTTTGACTATGTTTGCTGCCTAATATTTGTATGTTAAATGTTGTGTTTTACGTGTGTAAAAATGCTAAAAACGTGATGTTCATAAAAGTTTAAGGTGGATGACTGAATGTCACTCAAAATGCTACAAAAAAATCAACAAAAGAATGAGAGAAAAATGGATTGGAAGAGACCCAATTTCCAGCTTGCTGGAAATTTGTAGTCTCGGCCAAAATGACTAATTTTTTTAAAAAATTAAAAAAATTGTGAGGTCATTGGGAATTGAACCCAAGACTTCACCAAATGTAAATTACATAAAAATTTCATGAAAAAAAATGAAAGGAAAAATAAATGTGGAGAGTGGGGATTGAACCCCCAACCTCTTGAATGGATGAGAGAGTTAGGAGAAAAATAAATGTGGAGAGTGGGGATTGAACCAATAACCTCTTGAATGGATGAGAGAGTTAGGAGAAAAATAAAGGAGAAAAAATAAATGTGGAGAGTGCGGATTGAACCCCTAACCTCTTGAATGGATGAGAGAGTTAGGAGAAAAATAAAGGAGAAAAATAAATGTGGAGAGTGGGGACTGAACCCACAACCTCTTGGATAGGTGAGAAAATTAAGAGATAAATTAAAAGAAAAATAATGAGCTTGTGGGGGATTGAACCCACAACCTCCTTGACTTAAACGAAAAAGGAGAGGAGAATAAGAAAGGAAATATTATGGGGTTGATGGGGATCGAACTAGAGTCCCCCAAATCTAAAAAATGAAATTATCAAGTTTAAAATAAGATTAAGTGTTATCCAAGGGATTCGAAATCGGGTTCCCTTGCCCAATTTCGTATTGACACATAAGTCATACGTAAGAAAATATTTAATGAATGCTGCCTCTAAAGATCGAAATCGATATCTTGGCATATCTACAAGATGCATAGGTCTTGTACCACATAATCTTGGGTAAACATGAACCACTTAGACAAACTATGAATGAAGCCTCATTGCTTGTATGTGTGGACTCATAAGTCTAGCATACGTTTAAAAGTAGGTGAGCCTAAGATGTATGTGATAAAATAATGTAACCTAGAAGGGTTAAGCAAGAGTGTGAAACACACTAAATGGCCAAGTGCATTGGCATGTGATGAAATGAACATTCACGTGAAGGGGTGAGTAATTATGAAAAGCAAATGTGTTAAAGTTAATGAATGAGGTGACAATATGATAAGAGGATAATGTTAAAGATCAAAGCAATCCCAAATGAACCTGACTAAATGTTACCAAAACGTACTCACCTATGAGAGTGTAAAGCAAATGAAGAGACCAGTCTCTATGAACACTCTAATGAAAGTATTGAAGTTAATGCATACTTAATACTAATGATGAGACGAGAAATCATCTAATGAGCTATGATGTACTCATGATAAAAGTCAGCTTCCATTATGTATGAGTTGAATGTAATGGAACTTTATACTGAGCACCGATAGGCTAGCTATGAGCGGTGATGCCTTCCTTCGGGAAGGGCGGAGGTTCACATAACTCTCATGAGATGAGACTGTCCGGCATGCTGGGTATGGATCTCCTTATATCTCCTAGTATTTGAACCTATACTGCCAATATAGGGATCTAGCATGGTTCAATTTCCTATATACGCTAGCATTTTTCGGTTCACTTTGTCCGGTGATTCCACCTCTTTTTGGTGTGGGTATTACACACTGGATTTCATGATGCTCACACGATCTATGTCAGTTAAGGTTAAAGTTCCCAAAGAAAGAATGAGACCAGCCTCAATTAATGCACATAATGAAATGAACGATACCAAAGGTGTTAGGATAGGATAATCAAGAGGTGAGCTAGACTCAAGTAATGACACTAGGTTATTCTTGGTCATTGCACATCAAGCCCGATGAGAGTCTTAAACTATATCCTAGGTATGACTAGTGATTGCACTAGTATATGAATGAATAAAATAAAGTACGTAAGAATGA
Organism: Solanum lycopersicoides; assembly: GCA_022817965.1. Taxonomy (NCBI): domain Eukaryota; kingdom Viridiplantae; phylum Streptophyta; class Magnoliopsida; order Solanales; family Solanaceae; genus Solanum; species Solanum lycopersicoides. Next base: position 34,381 of record JAJJBR010002720.1, read on the forward strand.
ATGAAGCATACACTGTGTTTGCTAAAGAAGGCTCCCTAGTTGAGGTCCCATATGTTGAGCCCTCATTTTGGGAAGTCCTAATGTCAAGTCCATGATTCCAAGGTCTCATGGCATATGAAAGAATGATGTGAACTACGTGATATGATATGTGCAATACGTTATGTGATGCTTGCAAAATGATAAGTATGATGATGCATGTTACTCTTATGGCATGTCTTTCCTAATCTAAATTTGGCAAGTCCACTGACTTTTCTAATCCAAATTTGGCAAGTCCACTGACTTTCCTAATCAAAATTTGGCAAGTCCACTGACTTTCCTAATCTGAATTTGGCAAGTCCACTTACTTCACTTTCCATAATTCATATCGTTAGGAAAGAGCTCTTCTTAATCATGCATGTCCTTGGTATGTGCTTGCATATACCCATACTTAGTACAAGTGTGTACTAATCCCATACAACTCTACATTTTTAGGTGTAGGCACAAATGAACGTTAGAGCTTACAGGTCGACGCTGAAGCTATCAGGATGTGGAGCATTCATTCGGACTTGGTAGGCCCTCATGCTTTCGAGGACGCTTGCCCATTATATTCTAGCTTAGATATAGGTTTGAGTTAGTGGAGTATGTTCCACTAGCGTTTCTTTCTCATTTTATTCCAGACATTGTATTGGTGCCATTTTGGCAAGTATACACTTAATGCAGTATTGAACTATTTCTTTCATTTGATGATCTTAATACTAGATGGTTGATTGTGAACGTTTATGAGTTTAAATAGAATTCCTTATAGGAATGTTAAGTAACAAAAATTTCAAATTTTCCGCCAAAATTAACCTAGATGAAGTAATGATGATGTATGTAGGCTTGTCTGTGACCTCTAAGAGGTCAACTACGCTGGTCTTGTCTGGGGTCTAAACTCCGGTCGTGACAAAGTTGATATTAGAGCCCTAGGTTAAATTCCGAGGATAATAAGTTCAGATCAACCACATTTAGTAGTTTCTAAGTCATGGTAGTGAAATTCACCACTATCCTGAAGTAGAGACTGCATGATCCATAGGAAAATTCCCTTCTTCTGATCTTATCGTGCCTTTTGCTAATGTCTGATTTCTTGGTGTTATGAGCGTGTCTAACATCAATTCTTATTTCTTTTCATAAAATGAACATTTTAAAGGAACGCTGGTCAGAGGAGAGGAGGAGTAGCAGCTCGGGGTAATCAAGTTCCAACCCAGGCTCCAACTGAAGGAGTTGCCATGCCAGTTAACCCAGCTGGGTTGACTGATGCGGAGGTGCGGACCGCTCTGGCTCAGATAGATCAAGCCATCACTATGAAGGCCCAGTCTATGACGGCCCAGGCCAACAAACAGGATGTTCAGCGGGAGAACCCAGTTGTACGTAGCATGGCAGACAGACTACGGTATTTTACGAGGATGAATCCTCCGATTTTCACAGGGTCCAAGACTTCAGAGGATCCCCAGGAGTTTATGGATGAGGTACATAAGATCTTGGTGGTTATGGGGGCCACAAATACTAAGAAGGCTGAGATGGCTTCCTATCAGCTCAAGGATGTTGCACAGTCTTGGTGCAAGATGTGGCAGGATAGCCTAGCTTTGGGCGGAGTTCCTATCACGTGGGAGCTGTTTAAGACAACCTTCCTGGAGAGATTCTTACACAGGGAGATGAGGGAGACCAAAGTTGAGGAGTTTATCAACCTTAAACAGGGATCGATGACAGTCAGGGAGTATTCCCTGAAGTTTTTGAAATTATCCAGGTATGCCACTTCTCTTGTGTCTAACAACAGAGACGAGATGAGTAGATTCTTGACAGGGATTGCTGGGGATCTCGAGAAAGAGTGTAGGGCAGCTATGTTGCATGACAGCATTGACCTTTCCAGGATTATGGTCCATATCCAGCAAGTGGAGGAAAGCAGGAAGATGAAGCACACTAGGGCAGGGAACAGGTCAAGACAAGCTGAGGAGAATTTTTCAAGGAAGAGTAGTATTGAAACCAGGTATAAGCCGAGGTTTAAGAAGGGACTCTCCCACCAAGGGGAGTCAAGTTCATCCAAGGGTCGCTATGATAGGGATTCCAAGTCCAGAGTTAAGAGAAACAATGAAGTAGATACACCTCAGGAGAGGCCACCTTGCAGGAAGTGTGGCAAACTGCATGGAGGAGAGTGTATGATGGACTCTGATGCTTGTTACAGTTGTGGAAAACCGGGTCACATGGTGAAGGATTGTTCGAATAGGAGAAGTCAAGAACAAGGGAAGGAGATAGTTCAGCCTAATGGTCCAAGTGAATAGGCTCCAGGAAGGCAACGATTCTTCGCACTCAAGTCTAGGGGTGCAAGGGAAGGCACTTCTGGTGAAGTCTCAGGTGCGTAGCCTTAATTAGTCTTTCATGTATTTGACTGTGTATGGTGTTTATGCACTAGTATGAGGTTAATATGTTAAAGTCATCATGTTGGTTGCTGATTTGTGTGATTTATATGTTTACATATGTTGTATACTTTGATTAGACTAGTTTAGGAAAGAGTTCCTTAGTCTATTAATGTGAAGCTGCTAGTAGGTTTCAAGGATGTGCACCATCATGTTAATATGTGAATCAGATATTCACCAATGAGGAGTATTTAATTACCTATGTATGCATACGTTCTATAGATGACTTACTTATTGCTAGTAAAGAGTAGTGTCATTCGGGGACGAATGTTCCTAAGGGGGGGATAATGTAACAACCCGAAAATAACTATGCGAAGTAATGCTTAATGTGTCTAGAATGCCTACAATTAGACCGGGTTCACACGGATTGATGCGCGTAGAACCAGACCTCTGAACCCTTGCAACAGTCAAGCCAACCAACTTGGTGAGTTAGTTGAGCTGGGAAAGGTTGGGTCCAGCCATGTAGGGCACCCGAATATGAAACTTTACCCGGATGAGTCTTAACCGGACTTAAAAAGGGGTAATCTTATGTTTGGAGGGTCTAGGGGTAAAATGGTATTTTCCAGGCAAAGGGTAGTATTTTAATTACCCTAAATATTTAATTAATTAATTATTTAATATGGTGGAGGGGCAATTTGGGGAGAAAGGGCCGAAATTGGCCCTTTGAGCGAAATCTTGCTCCACCCGGGTTCGAACCTCAGTGGGAGCAATGATTTAATTAATTTATTATATTTAGTGAATTAATTAAATTAATTAATATTTAAATTGCTGATTTAATTAAAGGAAAATCATATTTTTAATAAAAAAGATAATAATAATAATAATATTAATAAATAATGAGGAGTTCTAGTTTGACTAAGTCTCCACCCAACTCTCTTAATCCCAATCTACTCAAACTTACGTTTCTCTCTACTCTTATCGCACTTGAACGTCTGATTTTTATCTAAAAGAACAGAACAACAAAATATAAAGTTCATCAAGAACTTGAACGCTATTAAAAAAAAACTCAAAAGAAAAGTTAGTCTAAAAACGTAATGCAAAACAAATTTCTTGACGGGATTGTGCTTGAAGTTTCGGTGGTGAGACTTGGTTTCGTGGTAAATTGGAAGCATTAAAACAAGTTTTGAATGACAGTAAGGTATGGGTTTTCTTCTCTCTTGGTCCCTTTCCCAAGAGACCCCTAAGTTCAGTTTAAATTCCAATCGAGAAACTAAGGTTGTCCCCGTTGCATGCCCCTGTCATTAGCTCCTTTGAACGATTCAAAGCATGCGTTGGTATATCTTCTGGTAGATAATGTTATGTCTGGTTGTGATTATGTGTTGAATGTGTGGTAAGAAATCATGTAAATGATGAAAAATATATTCCTGAAAAGTGCATTAAGTGGAGTGTTTTGAGCATGTGTGTGCTGAAAATTTGACTATGTTTGCTGCCTGAAATTTGTATGTTAAATGTTGTGTTTTGTGTGTGTAAAAATGCTAAAAACGTGATGTTCATAAAAGTTTAAGGTGGCTGACTGAATGTCACTCAAAATTCTACAAAAAAATCAACAAAAGAATAAGATAAAAATGGATTGGAAGAGACCAGTAGTCTCGGCCAAAATTACTAATTTTTTAAAAAAAATTTAAAAAATTGTGAGGTCATTGGGAATTGAACCCAAGACCTCACCAAATGTAAATTACATAAAAATTTCATGAAAAAAAATGAAAGGAAAAATAATTGTGGAGAGTGGGGATTGAACCCCCAATCTCTTGAATGAATGAGAGAGGTAGGAGAAAAATAAAGGAGAAAAATAAATGTGGAGAGTGGGGATTGAACCAATAACCTCTTGAATGGATGAGAGAGTTAGGAGAAAAATAAAGGAGAAAAAATAAATGTGGAGAGTGCGGATTGAACCCCCAACCTCTTGAATGGATGAGAGAGTTAGGAGAAAAATAAAAGGAGATAAATAAATGTGGAGAGTGGGGACTGAACCCACAACCTCTTGGATAGGTGAGAAAGTTAAGAGATAAATTAAAAGAAAAATAATGAGCTTGTGGGGGATTGAACCCACAACCTCCTTGACTTAAACGAAAAAGGAGAGGAGAAAAAGAAAGGAAATATTATGGGGTTGATGGGGATCGAACTAGAGTCCCCCAAATCTAAAAAATGCAATTATCAAGTTTAAAATAAGATCAAGTGTTATCCAAGGGATTCGAAATCGGGTTCCCTTGCCCAATTTCGTATTGACACATAAGTCATACGTAAGTAAATATTTAATGAATGTTGTCTCTAAAGATCGAAATCAATATCTTGGCATATCTACAAGATGCATAGGTCTTGTACCACATAATCTTGGGTAAACATGAATCACTTAGACAAACTATGAATGAAGCCTCATTGCTTGTATGTGTGGACTCATAAGTCTAGCATACGTTTAAAAGTAGGTGAGCCTAAGATGTATGTGATAAAATAATGTAACCTAGAAGGGTTAAGCAAGAGTGTGAAACACACTAAATGGCCAAGTGCATTGGCATATGATGAAATGAACATTCACGTGAAGGGGTGAGTAATTATGAAAAGCAAATGTGTTAAAGTTAATGAATGAGGTGACAATATGATAAGAGGCTAATGTGAAAGATCAAAGCAATCTCAAATGAGCCTAAGTAAATGTTACCAAAACGTACTCACCTATGAGATTGTAAAGCAAATGAAGAGACCAGTCTCTATGAACACTCTAATGAAAGTATTGAAGTTAATGCATACTTAATACTAATGATGAGATGAGAAATCATCTAATGAGCTATGATGTCCTCATGATAAAAGTCAGCTTCCTTGATGTATGAGTTGAATGTAATGGAAGTTTATACTGAGCACCGATAGTCTAGCTATGAGCGGTGATGCCTTCCTTCGGGAAGGGCGGAGGTTCACGTAACTCTCATGAGATGAGACTGTCCGGCATGCTGGGTATGGGTCTCCTTATATCTCCTAGTATTTGAACCTATACTGCCAATATAGGGATCTAGAAGGGTTCGATTTCCTATATACGCTAGCATTTTTTGGTTCACTTTGTCCGGTGATTCCACCTCTTTTTGGTGTGGGTATTACACACTGGATTTCATGATGCTCACACGATCTATGTCGGTTAAGGTTAAAGTTCATAAAGAAATAATGAGACCAGCCTCAACTAATGCACATAATGAAATGAACGATACCAAAGGTGTTAGGATAGGATAATCAAGAGGTGAGCTAGACTCAAGTAATGACACTAGGTTATTCGTGGTCATTGCACATCAAGCCCGATGAGAGTCTTAAACTATATCCTAGGTATGACTAGTGATTGCACTAGTATATGAATGAATGAAATGAAGTACGTATGAATGAATGAAGCATACACTGTGTTTGCTAAAGAAGGCTCCCTAGTTGAGGTCCCATATGTTGAGCCCTCATTTTGGGAAGTCCTAATGTCAAGCCCATGATTCCAAGGTCTCATGGCATATGAAAGAATGATGTGAACTACTTGATATGATATGTGCAATACGTTATGTGATGCTTGCAAAATGATAAGTATGATGATGCATGTTACTCTCATGGCATGTCTTTCCTAATCTAAATTTGGCAAGTCCACTGACTTTCCTCATCCAAATTTGGCAAGTCCACTGACTTTCCTAATCAAAATTTGGCAAGTCCACTGACTTTCCTAATCTGAATTTGGTAAGTCCACTTACTTGACTTTCCATAATTCATATCGTTAGGAAAGAGCTCTTCTTAATCATGCATGTCCTTTGTATGTGCTTTCATATACCCATACTTAGTACAAGTGTGTACTACCATAACTTAATGAGAATAAACCCACAAAAAATTGATGAAGAAAACGTCCACAATCAGCCGTTATAGCCTTTTCTTGAGTTCAAGCTTCTATGAGGTTTTGGGAGAGTTCTTTCTTGAGGGAGTGTTTTTGAATATTTGAATAAGGGGTCTTGCTATTTCTAGGACATAAAACAAACTTAAAATACTTAAAAAACCCTAAAATAATGATACATGATTCATAAAATACTTGAGGTGAATTTACAAAAACACCTCAATCTTGGAAGAATTTCTTGACAACTTTTCTGGTGCCATTCGACGACCCCTAGCTACTGGGCGTCGTCTTATAGACGGCCCATCCTGCTAGGGCATCGATGTCATAAGAGACCTCTTCTATGGGGACTAATCTCCAAATTAGTGTGGCACTACGCCCCCAAAATGATGGGGCGTCTCCTGGACTATGGTCCGTCGGATACAAGGTCGTAGACTGCCATGTTTGTGGCAGATTCTGCCTAAGGTTTGGGGTCTTCTCCTAGGGCCCCTCGTTGGTCGTAGGTAGAGTCATACCCACATTTTAAACCCCTATACTTGTTCATCTAGGTCTTAAGATCCTCCACCATCAGTTTCAACCAAAACGAACACGTAACATATGCTAAAACACATAAGAACACACAAGCACATTCCAAGGCACATCTTCCGAAAGTCATGGATCTTGGACGTTTGACCTCAAAACATCAACAAACTTTATACACTGACTAAGGATATAATTATAAACCCTTTTAAGGACTTTAAAAACTCATTGCACTCATTCTTGGCTATAGATCAACCTAGTTTGTTTTAGGGTGTTACAACTAACCCCTTGTATATCATATCATTAGCTCATTTGGTATTGCATGAGAATGACCTTTCATTACAACCCTTCATTTGTGAGATTAAATGACCATCATCATCAGATCATAGTGAGGAACATAAGTGATTCAAAATAAACCTTACATCATAATATCTTAATCATAATCTCGCAATTTTATATAGTCAAGACATTTCCATAATATTCATCATAAAATCACCTACTTATTTTAATCACATGTAATACTTCTATTAAAAAATCATCATCAAGTATAACCCATCATAATTAAAGTAAGGACTCAAGATTATAAAGTCTTACCAATTCACCTTCATAAGCCTCCTTTGATATGTTATTATTAATCAAACCATAGTCATCCATCAATTTACCTAACAACATCATTCAATAGTAATCTATACAAGAACTAAGTCAAATGTATCATCACTAGTAAAATTAACTTCAATTCATAACCTAGGGTCGGGGGAAAGGGTTTAATCATGAATTATTTAAGAAATAGATACAATCCCAACAATACATGACTCTAGGTAGTCCAAGAATTAAATAGAATAGTTAAAAAATGTCTAACATTCAATACATTCATCAATTCCCATAAATTCATAAGCAAGATCAAAGTTTTGGGGAAATTGGGGAAAGGACATGATCTACACGAAATTCCCATTAATTAGCATTAGTTTCTCAACAATGTACACTTAATAAGTGAAGTTTTATATGTACATCTATATGTATATATCTCTTATGCATGACATTATGGTATTAACCTACTTGTTATGATTATATGCATAGTATGAGTCCTAAAGTGTTGTCTCCACTTATATGCATAAAGTTTGACCTTTTGTATTATATGATAAAGGTCTCTCTTGTTATGCATGTAGTTGACTAAAGTTGTCATGTTGATGTATGAAGTAAATGATGATGTTTCTGGTCCCTTTGTAGGTTTATTTAGTATCTGTGAGGTTGTGGGCTTCACATGTACATTGCACTAGTAGGATTAGATTGGGATGATGTATAAAGTTCTTATGATGTATTTATGAAGTGAAGTACGAGTTTTCTATTGTTGACTATTGCCTCCTATGATGTCATTTGTAGTGTTTACTTGTATGTGATCTTTGAATGAGTCCTCTATGTGGTCCATAAAGTATGTTAGGTCAAATGTGAAGTATGAACCTTATGATATGGTATGTTTCTATAGATATTTATGTTGACTTAATGAAGGTTGTATGAAAGTTCACCTTGGTGACCTTAAGGTGATGCTTGAGTGTGGATTGTGCAATGGGACACTACTCATGCATTGCACCAAGTGTTACTAGAGGGTTACTTGGGGGTAAAGGGAAGTAAGGTAAAAGAAAGGTAATAGTAAGAATATGATAAATATGTCTTTATATACAATGAATGAATGGGTCTTTAGGTAATGAAAATAAATTAATTTGATGTAATGGCTAATGTTAAAAAAGCATGTTAAGGTTAAGCCTTGATGATGAAGTTTATGAATCATCTCATGGAATCCTCAAGGAGCACATTGTGGGGGTAGTAGTATGGGATGCTACTCTAACATTGCACTTTGTGTAACTTGTAGGTCCACTTGGGTAAGGGCACTTATGTGATGTGTTTAAATGCAAGTATAGTTCTCAAATGACTAGTTATAGAGTGTGGACTTGTTACCTGAGTGAAGTAAGCCTATAATTGGTAGTCATGAGGATCACTTAGGTGTGCATTGAAGAAATTGTATGGGCGGTTCCTTCGCGTCTTACCTTAGTGAATCTTAAGATAACCTTGGTTAGGGAAACTTCTAAGGAAATGGGTCCACTATGAGTTGAAGGCTTGATTTCACGGTGAAGTGTTGGGTTTACTTTGATGTTTCTTAAGTCTAGTGTAAAGTGTTTCTTTTTGCTACAATTTTCGAAGTTCTTCTCTATGTTATAAAGGAGGATTTATAGTTGGTTTTACTTCTATATTCATGAAGATTTTAATTACTTGACATTAAAGCTTTTTTCTACTAAAACATCCTCTTTTGTATGATTTTGCATAATGATATACTTAGTACAATGTTTGTACTAACCCCATACTTTTCTATACTCTATAAGTATAGGTTGGAGGATAGTGGAAGGTGAAAGGAAAGCTTGGAAATTGACTCTCTTAAGAATAAGTATGTCCTCATATATCCGAGGGCATAGTCATTATTTGCTCTTCCTTAAGATTTGTATAAGACTTATTATGTATTTTATTTCAAATGTAAAGGGGTGTGTCCCTAACATATTTATGTTGTGTCTTAAAGTTGGCCTGTGACAACGAGACTACTCTTTCGTATTTATAAAAGATTTTTCCTTATAATTATTATATCTCGTGAAGAGTTTTAATTTCGCACTACTTTTCATGTCTTATGTAATGAATGATAGAAAAAGGTTTGTACAAGACCTCTGAAAGGTCAAGTACGCAATTTTTTACCGGCCCAAAGGTTGCTCTATCTTCTAGGGGGTACTTTCAGGATTTGACATCATACCTTACGGGACTTAAGGTTGAAAGGTTAAGTACGAAATTTTCCCGGCCCAAAGGCTACCCTATCTTCTAGGGGGTACTTTCGGGATGTGAAATCTTCCCTTTTGGGACTTAAGGTTAGACACCCTATCCCTTTTAGCCTTGGCAAATTTGGAAGGAACATGGTTGGAAACCCTCTTCAAGAACCTAGGCTTGTCTTCAATCTCATGCCTACCCTTGGAGGTACCTCCCTCATAAGACTTGGCCCTCATAAACTTCCTATTCTTTCTCTTGAGTCTAGTCTTCTCGACTTTTTGAGAATGCACCATAAACCTAGAAATGTCCATGTTTTTCATGGAGCATCACCGAATGACATTCTTCAAGTGAATCCTTGGACACTCCCATCACCAAAGAAGGTGTATATTTGGACAATTTAGTGAACTTCAAGGAATACTCTTGCACACACCTACCTCATAGACGAAGGTTGATGAATTCTTCCACTTTGGCCTCCCTTTTCTCCCTATGGAAGAACCTATCAAGAAAAGCCCTTCTAAACACCTTCCAAGTTATTAAACCCACTCTCAAAGCCCTATTGTCTTTCCATTGGTTATATCAAGTTTGAGCCACATCCTTGAGTTTATAGGAAGATAGCTCGACCTTTTCATTTGCACTCAACCCCATAGTATACAAGATCTTGTAGATATCATCAAGGAATTTTTGGGGGTCTTCATCCATCTTTGACCCAAAGAACATTGGAGGGTTTATCCTAGTGAAGTCCCTCAAACGAGAAGCCTTGGTGCTAGCATTTTGTTGAACACGAGGTCCCACTTCCCGATTTTCCTGATCCGTCATGGTTAGAGCTTGAGTAGCTATATATTGTGATTGGGTAGTCATAGCTTGAGCCAAAGTCTCAAATATCGACCTTATCTCTCCATCCGTCATAGGTGGATCAATGACCGGAGCTTGATTATCTTGCGGAGGATCTTGATTGACTTGTGGTGAATTGGTAAATTCACCCCACGTCACAATGAGAGTTTGGGAGGTTACTTAGGTGTTTTTTTGGTATTTTAAAAATCTTTATAAGTCTTAAACACTTAGATGAATTAGCTTTTCAAAATCAAAACCCAAATTCCCAAAATAACTCTCTAGAACTCCATTGGAGATAAAACTCGAGATAGAGCTTGGATTGAATATTTTTGGTGATTTCTCCATCAATTCTTCATGAAATTCGTGGGCTAGCATAAATAAAGGTATGGATTTCATCCTTGGAACTATTTTCTTCAAGGAGTCAAGCTTCAAGTGATTTTCAAAGAGTTTTTCAAAGATGAATTGTCAAATTTTAACATCTAGCCATGGGTTCTTGCATAAAACGTTTTGAATGAAATATTTATGATTGAATTGATTTTAATTAGATAATTTCAAGCTAAAATCTGTATGAACCAATGAAAATCTTGATTTCCTATATTTGGCCCTAACGTGGGTGAATTGATCTTGGCTTAAGCTTATTGAATTATTGTGTAGATTGTTATGGGCAATTGAGCGATATAAGAATTGTATTATGATCATGTATAGGATGTCTTAGAATGGTAATTCTACATTCAATTGCTTTGAATTCATTGAGTATTGTGGTTTTATGATTGAATTGATGATTATGGTCATGCGTAAGGTCCTTCGAGTATTATGTTGGATGGTTTAGCTATGGATTGAAGTTGTAAGGGTGGATTCATGGTATGCTACCTTAATTCTCTTTATTTTATGTAATGTATCTCTATGATGATTATTACGAATTGGTATGGTCAACTTATGGTGGTGGTGCTATGTTATACTAGTGATTATGTTGCCTTGTCGGCGTTACTTTGGGAATTGTGAAACAATGTAGTCTCGTCGACATTACTTCATGTATTAGACTATTATTATGTGATTTACTTGATCATGTGAGTATTATGAGAGTATTTATGACTTATGTGCAATGTGAATACAAAGTATGGTCTCTTCTATTTGATGATAAGTGTCTCTAGTAGGCTATAATAGGGTCTTATTGTGAATCTCTTCCTATTGAAGTATGATGCTTCTAGAATACATATGTGAGACTTGTGATGACTTATATTGATGTATCTATATTAGTATGTAGTGTGACTTGGAAGTATGCTTAGTTGACCTTATATGATATTTGAATGGTATGGTATATGTGTTAAGATGATAATTAAGTGTGTCTTGTTTTGGTAGACTTGTGTCCCTTACTTGATACTTATTGCATATGATATGGATTCTTGACATAGCATGATAAAGCTCCTTACTCTTTTATATGTGATTGACATGTGGCCTTGAACATAGTGAAAAGGTCAAGTTATGTGGAACCCTCAACCTATTTGAGAGGTTATGATTTCCTTGAAGTCGAAAGTTGTAATGGTATCTTTCTTGTGTGAATGGTGGACTTAGGTATTGATTGGTTGGAACAACATGAAATCATCCTTAACCATTGAAAGTAAACCTTAGGGGACCTCTTTCGTAAGGTGTAATGTGATTAGGTTATGAACAAGATGTGGAACCTCTGCATGTACTCCTTTATTGAATTACTCTATGAGAACAAAGTCTAGCACCAAGTGAATATGGTAAGGGGAGTTTCTCTAAGATAAGATAACATTAGAGAACAAAGAAACCCTTTATATTTCCTTAACCATGTGCCTACATGGGTGTGTCCAAGTTCTACCATTGGCAAGTAGAAAACCCTCCATCGGAGTATGTTATAACTCTCGATTCCATGTGTAGCTAACATGGTCTATGTCGGTTATTGCATGTTCTAATCATATTGGAAATCCACTAGTATTGGAGAAGATCTATGAAATTTAGGTAGTGGTATGAGACGCTATCTAGATATTGCATAATTAGGCATTGAAGATGTTAGTGAGTGCGTCAGTAGGACTTCCCCAAGACCATTACTTGAATGTCATTATGTGATTGAAGGTCTTAAATTAATTAATGGATTTAATAACTTAAGTTAAAGGTATATTGATGAATAAGTATTAGCCTAGAGTAACTTTAAGGATTGCCTAATTAAGGTGTGGAGGGGACATAGGAATGGTCTCTTCATTTCTTACCTAGAGAAGTCTTAAGAATACTCTAGATGGGAAAGTTGGCTTATGAAGTAGGAGTAATGCTATCTTGGGTAGTCTAAATTAACACTTAGGTGTGCTGAAGGGATTGTACGGGCAGTCTCTCCATAACTAACTCAAGTGAGCCATACAATCACCTTAGGTATGAGGATCTCTTGTTTGTGTCTTTTGGTGTGTTGTCAGTGTATGCACCTCATTATAAGTAGTCTTAAGGATCATTTAGTTGTACTTGTAGAGGGTGTATTGGCATTATCTCTTTGCCTCACTTAAGTGAATCTTAGGATAGCTTTGGTGAGAGGGTTGCATGCTAAAAAGGGTTCAATGTGATGTTGTACCATGTTCACTGTAAAGTGACATAGTTCACTTGAAACATTCTTCATTTTGTGATAAAATGCTTATGTGATGTCTTATATGTTTGTAAGGTGTTAAATGTTATTCTTAGGCTTATATTGTGATGTTTTAATTAAAAAGAGCATATTTCCAATGAATGTGCGTTTTCAAAATATTATGCATTAAGTCATACTTAGTATATGTGTTTGTCCTAATTCCATATATTTTGTCTATCTTTAAAGTGATTTGTACGTGAAGAGAATTTGGGAGCAACGCTTGCATTATAGTATCTTTCAAGTGAAGTTGAAGTATGTTCTTTCTTGATTCGAGGACATAGTTATCTTAGGTTTCCTTTATTCAAAGTATTGTAATAGACTAGTATTTCTATGTTTTGATGTATGGACTGTGTCCCAAGTATTCTTGTGTCTAACCTTTGATGATATAAGACTTAATATTTCCTATGATTTCTAATGAAAGATATTTCTAAAGATATTCTAATGTTTTGTGAAAAGTTTCAATTCTACACTACTTTTCATATATGTGTATGCGATGAATGATACGAAACGGATTGTACAAGACCTCCGAGAGGTCAAGTACGCTGTGCCACAACCTAAAAATACCTAACTTCTAGGGTATACATGCGGGTCGTGAGAGACATGGTATCGGAGCATAGGTTATAAAAGTAGTCTTAGGAATAAAAACGTCTCAGAAAGTGACGCCTAGAAGAGTTTGGTTCATCGATGTGAGTTGCAATACATTCATGAGAGAGAGGATATAGGACGATATAGTTTCCCTTCTTTCTCTACTCTTGTGTCGTGTTGTAGAGTTAAAGTCATAAGTGTCCGTCTTAATGTGTTTCCTTCTATTTTTAGGAGATGAATACTAGAAGGATGCCCGCTAGAAGGTTGGAAGAAGGAAAGGTGAATGAAAAATTTCCTCCTCAAATTGATCAAGTTCTTCAAGATGGACAATGATTCCAAGGTGCTCAAGTGCCTCCACGAGGTGATCAACTCCCTATTGTGGGTGGAGGTAATGATGTTCCAGTGGTTCCCCAAAATTGATTAATAAAGAGAATAGAGAGTATTTGCTTGATTTAGCCCGATCCATGACTACTAATGTGAATAGGGGTATTGATCCTAGGTTGAATGTTATGGAGAGCACTATGACCTCTAGGTTGAGAGACTTTGTGAGGATGAACCCTCTTATCTTTCTTGTCTCTAAGTTGGGAGAGGATCCCCAAGAGTTTTTTGATATGTGTGTATAAGGTGTTGAGTGACATGGGGGTTACTTCTAGGGAGAAGGCAGAGTTAGCTTCTTACCAATTGAGGGATGTTGCTCAAGTGTGGTACACTCAATGGAAAGATAATAGGCCAGTTGAGTCGGGTCCCATACACTGGAAGAGTTTAAGAAGGCTTTCATGGAGATGTACTTTCCCCGTAAGGGGAGAGAAGTGAAGGTAGAAGAGTTCATTAATCTCAAGTAAGTCAATATGAGTGTTGAGTAGTATTCCTTGAAATTCACTATGTTCTGTAGGTATGCTCCATCTTTGGTGTCTAAACCAAGTAATGAGATGAGTAAGTTTGTGACCGGTGCTGCCGACCTTGTGAAAAAAGAGTGACGTACGAACATGCTCCACAATGATATGAACTTTTCTAGATTCATTGTGTATGCTCAATCTATTTAAGAGTCAAAACTTAGTAGAATTTCTACAAACTTCAAGAGAGGTGGACCTAGTGAGCAATACCAATGAAGGTTCAAGAAGAGAGCTCCAATGCAAGATGGAACTAGTGATCCTAAGTTCAAATTTGATAAGGGTAGTGGTTATCAAAATGGTAAGCCAACTTGTGCTACTTGTGGTAAGAAGCACTATAGGAAATGTCTAGTTGGTACTGGGAATTGTCTTGGTTGTTGAAAGGATGGAGATAAGGTGATGGATTATCGTACTATTGCATCTAAAGGAAGAGAGGGTAAGCAAGTTTTTCCAAGTCTTCCAGGAGATGATGTTCCAAAGAAAAATCATTTCTATGCAATGTAGGCTAAAAGAAATAATCCTGATAATGAGGATGATGTTGGTATGTCCTTGTGTTTCTTTCTCTTGTTTTATGAGTTCCTTTTAAGTAGGGGAGTATGGTGAGTAGTAGAGTGTCATTTATTGTCTCTTCTCTTCTATTCTACTCAAGCTTGAGAGTTAGAATGTCATAGTAGCATGTTGCATGTGCATTGCATTTAGGAGTCTTGTCGAAATTGAATGTCATTGATTCCTTGCATTTTCTATTTCATCAGGTTATAATTATGTTGTAATTTGATTTTATATGGTTCTATGTATCATCGTGTTATGCCGTTATAATCAGTTAATTAGAATTTGCATTTTTTGAATTTGGAAGCATGTTCAGTATGTTACCTGGCAGCTTTTTGTAATATTTTTGGAAAAATGACTAAATTGTTATTTGGTTGAATATTGTTGTAATGTTCATATAATTGATTTACATGAGTATGAAAATGAGTGTAGAAGGTGTTCCTTCTAATTTAAATGAAGAATGTGAGTCTTAAGTGCATAATGAGTTGTAAATTAGTTTCTATCATCTTGTTGTGTTTTGTGTCTTTGAAAGTGTGTGAAATTGTTGTTCCTTCTAAATTGTGTGGTATGGTTATGTTCTGCTAGTCTTGAGTGTTACATCTCTTGAAAAAGTGTAAAAAGAAGCAAGTGTCATTTGAGGACGAATGTTGTCCAAGTGGGGGATATTGTAATATCTCGAAAATGACTTAGGTGAAACTAGAGCCTAACATTTGTGTCTAAATTTTTGAAGTACTAAAATAGCTTAAAATGTGGAAATGAGGCAGCGTCTAATTCCACATAATTTAATGTATCAAATCAATTTAGGAAGTGTTAGATAAAAACGTCTAGAAAATGTCCAAGACGTCTCGAAGCTAGTGCACTTGAAATAGTAAAATGTCCTTAGGATTCGTGAAGGTTTGGAGTATTGAATGAAGTCTAAAACTTGTTAAATTACTTTAAATAGGTAAATTCATGTATATTGGGTTAAAATGTCAAGGTCCGACCCTTCAAGGACCGCCCTAGGCCCAGATAGCTTCCTAAGGTAGCTATAAAATGCACTTAGATGAACTTTCTCCGCGTCGCGGACATGATCCCACAAAGGAAAAATTTCTTGGTCCACGTCTAAGAAACGCAATGGACTCCACAATCTCAAAAATTAAATAAGAAAACCTTTCGGGAACAGCTCCGCGATGCGAACTGGTACCCCGACGAATATCTGAAATTTAGAATTCAAGTTTGAATTTATTAAAAGTTCAACTTAAGTGAGGGGTATATTGGATATTTTATGGGAGGGTTATATATTTATTTTAAACCAGTTTTACCTCACATTCAACCAGTCGAATCAAAACCCAAAAGCTCTACCCTCTCTCTACTTTCTCTCTCTATTCAACCTCCATTGAAGGGATCAAGAAGCTTGAAGAAGAAGACCAAATTCCCTACGATTTCACTTAAATTTTGTTGATTAATTCTCTATAAGGTACGGATTCTTCACTCTTGGGTTTCTTTTCCCCAAGAGGTCCGTTCAAAGTTGATTTCTAAATCACCCAATTCCAAGGGTTTTTCTCTACAAATGGGTTTTCTTCTAAACTACAAATTTATGATTGATTATGACTAATTGTGACTATACATGGCTAATAAAGTGTAGATTGTTGAGTAATTGATGGGAATTAATGGGAATTTCGTGTAGATCAGGTCTTTTTCCTAATTTCCCAAAATCATTGATCTTGTTCATAAATTGATGGGAATTGATTAATGTATTGATTGTTAGGCTTGTTAACTATTCTAATTAATTCATGGACTGCCTAGTGTAATGTATTGTTGGGCTTGGATCTATTTCTTGAAGAACTCATGATTGAACCCTTTTCCCCTAACCCTAGATTATGAATTTAGGTATATTTGATTAGTGATGATACAATTTACTTAGTTCTTGTATTGATTACTATTGTATGATGTTATTAAGTATAATTATGGGTGAATATGGTTTGATTGATGGTAAGATCTTCAAGGATACTTGTGAAGGTGAATGGGTAAGACCTTCTGATCTTGAATGCTTTCCTTCAAGTATGATAGCTTATACTTGATGATGTTCCATTGAAGTATTACATATGATTAGATTAAGTAGGTGATGGTATGATGAATGTAATTGAAATTTCTTGACTAAGTGAATTTTGAGATTATTATTAAGGTATGATGATATAAGGTTGATTTTGAATCACTGATGTTCCTTATTATTATATTATGATGATGGTGTGTTTATCTCATAAATGAAGTGTTGTAATGAAAAGAGATTCTCATGCAATACCTAATGAGCTAATGATATGATATACAAGGGGTTAGTCTCCTATGACCTATATTACGTTATGATCATTAATAATGGCTTATAGACATTTCAATGAGGTGTCCCTTCCCAATTTGGGAAGGTAGGTTCA
Source organism: Solanum lycopersicoides (assembly GCA_022817965.1). Taxonomy (NCBI): domain Eukaryota; kingdom Viridiplantae; phylum Streptophyta; class Magnoliopsida; order Solanales; family Solanaceae; genus Solanum; species Solanum lycopersicoides. The sequence continues at coordinate 51,858 of JAJJBR010002720.1, forward strand.
CAATGGTTCTCATGATATGGACATTACAACACAATAGTGCATAAATAGGGTCTCAATCATGTCTCCTAGTTCTTTCACTATGTTGCCCCCATAGGAATACTAGCTAGTGGATCCACCAAGAAGATTACGTTCATGTTTTGGTTCTACCTTGTGAAGTAGACCACCTCATTTTGGTGTTGGGTTTCATGACATTGCATTCCATGTTTAGCTCACATGGTCTATTTCGGTTAAGGCTTTTGTAACAACCCTAAAAATAAAGCGGATCAAGACTTAGGTTTTTCAAGAATGCGTGCAATTAGAACAAGGTTCACACGGATTGATACGCGTAGAACCAGACCTCAGAACCCTTACTACGACCAAGCCAACTAACTTGGGGAGTTAATTGATCTTGGAAAGGTTGGAACCAACCATGTGAGGCTCACGAAAACGAAGATTTAATCGAAAGAGTTTTTACCGGACTCAAAAGAAGAAATTTTAAGTTTTGAGGGTCCAAGGGTAAAATGGTCTTTTTCAGGCCAGGGGTAATATTGTAATTACCCTGGGAAATTAATTATTTAATTAAATAATTTAATTGAAGGAAGAAATTCGGGTGGGGCAACCCGAAGTGACCCATTTTCGCAAATGGGAGCCACTCGGGTTCGAGCCCCATTAGAAGCAAGGATTTAACTTGCTTTTATTTAATCTAATGAATTAACTTAATTAAATAATGAATATTAGCTGATTTAGGAAAAAGAAATCAGATTTTATTAATTATTAATTATTAATTAATTTGACTAAGTCTTACCAACAAGTCCTAGTTCTAAGAGACCACTACCTCCCATCTCCCTCTCTTTCACGTCAATCTCTCTCATTTTCACACTCTCTTCTGGCTGCCAAACGTGAGAAAGAAATCAGAAAGAAAACAAGAGTTCTTCACGCTTGAAGAATTCACACGCAAACCACAAACGAGAAAGCAATTCGATAACGTTAAGCAAAACGTAATACGCTAGTCGGGTAAGGTGTGAGTTTCGGTGTTTGGACTGATTTTTGGAGAGGTTCTTGGGCAGCATTCTCGTGGTTGAACAAGAAAACTAAGGTTTGGGTCTTCTTACTCTTGGTCCCTTTCCCAAGAGACCCCTAGGACTCAGAAGATTCGGCTCAAAAACTAAGGTTGTTTTCCCCGTTGCATGTCCCTGTCATTAGCCCCCAACGAATTCGTAGGTTGGTATGAATACTGGTAGACTTAGGATTATGTGATGTTTGTGCTGGATATGAATGTGTTGGATGTACGTTAATTTATGAAAAATGACAACCCATGTATGTGTTCGGAATTATGTAAAATTATGTGCAAGTGTGTGACCATGGCAAGAGTTTCGGCCTTGTTGCTTTAATTTGTAAATGTTGTAGTTGTTAATTTACGTACACAAACTCATGAAGATCGTGATGTTCATAAAAAGGAAATGTGGCTGACTTGAATAAGGATTTTATAGCCAATAAATTCTATGAAAGATGCACTTAAAAATACGTTGAAGTGGATTCATGAACGAAATTTTGAACTAAGTAAAACATTGATGTTATGAGTTAAAAGTGACTAAACTTTCTAGCATTTTACAAGTTAGTTTTAGACTAAAGTTTAATGTATAAGACTCTGAAAATTTAGTTTAAAATAAAAGAATGAGGCCACTAGGAATTGAACCCGTGACCTCATCCTTGGGCGAAATAACCCACGAAATGGGTGAGGGCTGGGGGGGTTCGATCCTGGGTATGGGCGAGGGAATGAAGGAGAAAAAAATTAATGAGGGGAGTGGGATTAGAACCCACCACCCCTCGGCCAGAACTCAAGAAGAACAAAAATAAAGAAAAAGAAAAGGATGTGAGGCGTGGGATTCGAACCCACGACCTCAAGATTGGGAATAGAGGAGGCGAAAATAAATTTTTAAAATAGGTGAGGCCGTGGGGGTTCGATCCCAAGACCTCACTGTCCATGCTCTCAACTTAGAGAAAAATATTAAAATTATATGTATGGGGCGGTGGGGGTTCGAACCCACCACCTCACAGTCCCTAGCGAAAATTAAATAAAAGTAAGGAAGCTGTGGGGGTTCGAACCCACAACCTCCCTACTTGGGGCGAATTAAGGAGTAAAATAAAATAGGTTGTGGGGGTTTGATCCCACAACCTCTTGGTTTAAGAAAAATGGGAGAATATCATGTTAATGAAAAAAATGAAAATGGGGTTGTGGGGGCTCGAACCCACAACCCATCGGTCAAATTCAAGAAAAAGGTTAAATAGAAAAGTAATCCTTCAATTTTAATATTGTGATTTAACTTAGAGTTAAAATATTATGAATATTAGAATAAAAATCAATTAAAAATATAAATGATATCTAATTGATTCAAGACTTGGGTTTCCTTGCCCAAATTTCCGTTTGATACATAAGTCATACGTGAATAAATTATCCAAGATTAATGCCACCTACTTAGATCGAAATCAAAGTCTTGGTATATATACAAGATACATAAGTCTTGTACTATGAAATCTTAGGAATATATGAGTCACATAATGAACTACGAATGAAGCCTCATGGCTTGTATGTATAGACACATAAGTCTAACATACGTTCAAAAGTAAGTGAACCTAAGATGTATGAAATGAAATGATGAACCCTAGAGGGTTAAGTATGAGTGTAAGATACACTAAATGGCCAAGTGCATTGGCATAAGACGAAATGAACATTCACGTAATAAGAGGTGAATAACTATGAAAAGCCAAGGTGCTAATAATGACGAACGTGGTGACAACATGATACGAGGCTAATGTAAATGATGAGAGCAATCTCAAATGAGCCTAAGTAAATGTTACCAATATGTATTCACCTATGAGAGTGTAAGATAATGAAGAGACCAGTCTCTATGAACACTCTAATGAGAGTATTGAGCTTAACACACTTAATACGAATGATGAGATGAGAAATCATCTAATGAGCTATGATGTCCTCATACTAGAATGTCAGCTTCCATGACGTATGAGATGAATGAAATGGAACTTTATACTGAGCACCGATAGACTAGCTATGAGCGGTGATGCCTTCTTTCGGGAAGGGCGGAGGTTCACGTAACTCTCATGAGATGAGACTGTCCGGCTTGCCGGGTATGGGTCTCCTTATATCTCCTAGTCTTCGAACCTATACTGCAATATAGGGATCTGGCGGGGTTAAATTCCCATGTACGCTAGCATGTTATTGGATCACTTTGGCCGGTGATTCCACCTCTTTTCGGTGTGGGGGAGACACTGGATTTCATGATGCTCACATGATCTATGTCGGTTAAAGTTAAAGTTCCCAATGAATGAATGAGGCCAGCCTCAAATGATGCACATAATGAAATGAATGAATACCAAAGGTGTTAGGATAGGATAATCAAAAGGTGAGCTAGATTCAAGTAATGACATTAGGTCATTCTTGGTCATTGCACAACGAACCTAATGAAAGTCTTAAACTACATCCTAGGTATAACCGGTGGTTACACTGGACTATGAACGAAATGAAATGAAGTACGTATGAATGAATGAAGCAGACTCTGTATTTGCTAATAAAGACTCCCCAGTTGAGGTCCCATATGTTGAGCCCTCATTTCTGGGATGTCTTAATGTCAAGTCCATGATTCCAAGGTCTCATGGCATATGAATGAATGATATGAACGAAGTTATGTGCTACATGAAAAGTGTACTGTATGCTATATGATGTGTGCTATGTGTAAATGTTATGTGTTGCGTGCAAATGTGAAAAGTATGATGATGTATGTTATTCTCATGGCATAACTTTCCTAATCCAAATTTGGAAAGATCATTTACTTTCCTAATCCAAATTAGGAAACTTTCCAAATCTCAATTTGGCAAGTCCACTGACTTGACTTCCAAAAATCATGTTGTTAGGAAAAAGCTATTATTTCTCATGCATGTCCTTGGTGTGTGCTTGCATATTCCCATACTTAATACAAGTGTGTACTAACCCCATACAAACTCTACTATTTTAGGTGCAGGCACAGGTGGACGGTAGAGGTACAGGATCATCGCTGCAGTTATCCGGACGTCCAGCATTTATCCGGCTTTGGTAGGTCCTCATGCTTTCGAGGATGCTACAATTTTATGTTCTAGCTTAGTTTAGGAGTTGAGCTAGTGGAGTATGTTCCACTAGCGTTTCTTTCTTATTTTATTTAGACTATGTATTGGGCCATTTTTGCAATTATACAGTTTTGTTTATTGAACTATTCCTTTCAGTTGCTTATCTCTTAATGTTAGATGGTTGATGGTGAACAATTACGTATTAATGAGAATGTTTTTATAAGTATGTTAGGAAACAAAAAGTTTCAAATTTTCCGCTAAAATTAACCTATGTAAAGTAAGAATAACGTAAGTAGGCTTGTCTGCGACCTCTGAGAGGTCAACGACGCCGGTCTCGTCTGGGGTCTAGATTCCAGTCGTCACAGCTTTTGTTCCCGAAAGTGAAATGAAGTGATGAAGATGAGAACTAACTAGGGTGAATTAAGGGAAAAACTTAGTGTGGGTAGGGGTATGGTACTCTACTTATACTTTGCACAAGTTGGCCTTGGGGGGAAGTCATAGGAGGTTGTTCTTATGTTACAATGCACTTATGATATCATGAAATGCACTTATGAATTCTTCATCAAATTCGTGGGTTTCTTCTCATTGAGTTATGGTAGTAATCCTTGAAACTTCTTCCATTCATGGATCCACTTCAAAGACATTTCAAAAAGGATTTTAAACTTCAAACTTCTTTACTCCTTGACTCTAAGTGTGGGTCTTAGGGATGGGTAGGATATTTTTTTGGGATAAAAGTGACTTTACTCCTCTTTGAGCGTCACACAGAATTTGTGCTCTTAATGATTGGTACGCCTTTGGCGTCAGATCCTCTTCATTGTCCTCCCCCCTTTCGACTTCTTTTGAATTCTCATTTTTTTGAGCTTTTCCCTTCTTCTTCTTTTTTCACCCCCTTTGTTTCGACTTCTTTTGAGTTCTCATTTTTTGGAGCTTTTCCCTTCTTCTCTTCTCTTTTTTTTTTCACCCCCTTTGTTTTGACTTCTTTTGAGTCCTTATTTCTTGGAGCTTTTCTATTATTTCACTCATTTCTTATAAATTTTTCTCCCTTTTTTGTTGGAGTATTTTCCTTCCCACCATTCATTGACCTTGTAAGAGTATTTTTGTCTTTCTTTATTTCTTTACCTTTTCTTTCTTCCTTTCTTTTTTTAGAAGTCTTTTGCTTCCTTGACTTTGGGAGACTCGATATATTTACTTTTGGAAATTTCAAACATGGATATTCTCTTATAATTTATACATTCTTGGTGCACTCAAGAAGGTTGGGCGAAGAGAGGATAGTGCATGTAAGCACTCAAAAGGGTAGTGTTTAAGATATGGTTGTCCAAAGAAAGGTTTCATGCTCAAAGTTGGAAAACTAGGGATTAATGTCATTTGGTAGGTTTTGAAAGGCACAATCAGGTCAAAGAAGGCCTACAATCCTTTCTTGAACCAAACATTACTCAGGATTTCGTCTCGAAAATCATTAAGGCCAAGTTCTAGATCAACAGTGCAATGCAATTGAATTTTGATCTAAAATCTCTCCACACCATGCACATGAGACTACGAGGTTTGTTTCATTCTTATCTTTAATATGCACAAGATAACTTTCAAGCATCACAAAAGTATAAATTAGAGGTACCAAAAGAATTTATGGTTTACCGAAAATTCAATCCTTTCCATCATATCGATTATTTTTACATGATCCTAACTGCATTGGTCCAAAATAAGTCGAGACATGACTATTATGATATATACACAATTTTTTTTTGAAAGAATGAATACTGAACCCAAAAAGGGTTNCCTAACATGGTTGTCATGGTGTTCTAAGGTCCTAAATATGTCTATTATATGGTATTGAGACAGTGTCTAAAGTATCAGGTGCATTGGAAGTCAAACGTCAAGGGACGACCAAAACTTTCCACAACTATGTCACCTAAGTGCCTCATATGTGGTCCTATGTGTTTATGTGTGATTCATGATGTTGTGAGGTCCTTAAATGAGTTAATATGATGTATATAGGTAGTGTTTCAAGTTTTGATAAGTTTGGAGGTCAAACACTCAAGAACGTTCATGACGTTCAAAATATGTACCTTTAAATGATCTTGTGGGTCTAGGCATGTTTCGTTGAGTTTTACGTGTTCGTTTTGAGTGAAATTCATGTGATAGGTCCTAAACTCGTATACGGTTATGTTTGAGTGGGAAACGTTCGGGCAAACATCCCCAAGTACCAACAAAGGGTCCTTGAGGAAGGACCCATGTTGGTGGCCAAGACTGCCCAAAACAGCCTCACCTACGGATGGCAATCGACGGCCAGTGGTTTGGTCGACGGTACGTGAGTGATGGGCGTGGGTTGGTACTTAGCCTGGGTGGATATGCTACCAGTCCCAGGTCTCTGAACCCATCGACGGAGGACAGCACGGCCTGTAAGTGGACCTATGTCCCGTCGATGGGCAATCGTTGATGGACAAAACCTTGTCCCAAACTACGGACCAAAGGACGGTCCGTAGGTCAAGGGACGGTCCGTTGGTCAAGGGACGGTCCGTCGGTGGTCCCGTGGGTATGGACTTAGGCAGGGAATGGATGAGGATCCACATCCAACCTCTGAACCAATCAACAGGAGGACAGGATGGTCCGTTTGTGGATAAACGGTCCGTCGACTGCCAACCGTCGATGGTCTGTGTCCTGCATGCAGTTCACTACCAAGTTAAGGGGTGAACTTGTAAATTCACCCCACTTCCAAATATAGACTTTGGCGGTTCCCTAAGGGTGTTTTGGGTATTTTAAGTGAGTATATAAGTCATTAACACTTCGAAGATTTCATTCTTAAAAATCAAAACCCTAAAATACCTTAGAAATTCCCCAAGTCTCCATTGAAGTCCAAAGTCAAGGAAAAGCTCGGTGTGACAAAATGAGTGGAGATTCTTCATCAAAGTGAAGAATTAGTTTCATTGAGGTATAACTTTTGATCCTTGAAACTCGTTTCATCAAGGAGCCCAACTTTCAAACATGTTTTCTAAAGTTTTCTAAAGTAGAAATAACCTATTTCATGATCTACCATGGTTTCTTGCATTAATGGTTTTTAATCATTGTTTAGTGATTGAATTGTGGTTATTAAGGTGATTTTAACTCAATTAAATATTAAACCATGTAATTGATTAACCCTAGTTTTTGACTAATTTATGGGTTACTTGATATTGGTCTAATGTTTATGGATTCATGTGTAGTTTCTTATGGATTTCTTATGATGTAGGAATTGTATTCAATTGTTATATAATTGGCCTTAGATTGTTTAATCTATGTTTAATTGATTTAGATTTTTCCTTGATTATCATAATTGTGTGTTGGATTGGTATTCATGGCCATGGGTAAGGGCCTTATGAGGTTGAATTGGATGATTTGGTATTGGCTTGAAGTGTTGAGGATGAAGAGGTGGTAAGCTGCCCAAATTCCTTTTTATTAATGTTATTTAGATTTCAATTATGTTATGATTGGTTTGGTCCACTTATGGTGGCGTTGTTATGTGAATGGATGTGGCTTTGTTGGCGCTATTTTAAGTATATTGATGATCATAGCCTTTTCGGCACTAGTTGAAGTTATATGGCTATTTGTGTAGTTGATTGGGTGATGTATGATCATATCTACTTACATGTGAAAATATGTGCTATTTTATTGATGGTATTAGGTAATCATGTTATGTTATGGCTATGTGTTAAGTGTGTAGTCTTAGAGTTGTTAAATGGTTATTCCTAACATGGGTATATGAGTCTATAATGATTATGTTGATGATGTTAAAGTAATGAATAGGTTGACTAAATGATGTTAAAGGTCATTCCTAGGTGTCTAAAACATGATATGCTATATGTGTTAAATTGATGTAATGTTGTGTCTTGTTTAGGTAGACTTGTGTCCCTTACTTGATGCTTGTATGAATATGAATATGTAATGTCTTGACTTAGGAACCTAAAGAGTCTTAGTCTTGAATGAATGAATGTTATGTGAGACCTTTAATGATGATAGGAGGGTCATTTATGTGAAACCTTGAACCTAGTGGTAAGGTTATGAAACTTGAAGTCGAAAGGCGTAATGGTATCCTTCATGTAATGAATGATGGACTTAAGGTTGATAGGCTAGAACGGCATCACATCAATCCTTAGGAAAGTCATGATGAGCTTCTTGTAACCTTAGTGAGATAGCCCTAGTGAACCTTGCTTTGGTAGGTTAAATGTAATTGGGTATGAACTTTATATTGGACCCCTTTGTATGAACCTTAATGTGAATTAATCTATGAAAACGAAGACTAGCACCGAGTGAGTATGGTAAGGGAAGTATTTCTAGTTAAAAAATGAGACTAGATTATAAATCATGCCCTTCATATTTCCTTAACCATGTGCCTACATGGGATGTGTCTAAGTTCTACCATTTGCAAGTATAACAACCTCATCGGAGTAGGATAGAACTCCGGATTCCATGTTTTTCTACCATGGTCTATATCGGTTATTGCCTATTATCATCATATGGGATACATATTAGCATTAGAGAAGTTCTATGAGGTTTAGGTGGTTGTATGGGAGCCTATCTAGACATTGCACAATAGGCTTTGAAGATGTTAGTAAGAGTCCCTAGGTCTTTTCCAAGACCATTACTTGAATGTCCTTTATGTGATGTATGTCTCTTTAATGAACTAATGAACTAATGACTTAATGATATAGAATATGTAACTTAATGAGTACGTAATCTAAAGTGACTTAAGGATTCCTTAGTTAAAGTGTGAAGAGGGCATATAGGATGGCCTCTTCATATCTTATCTTTGGAAGTCTTGAGAATGACTCTAGTTAGGGAAGTTGCTTGTTATGTTTGACATGATCTAAACTTAGGAAGTCTTAAGGATTATTTATGTAGCCTTGAAGAGAGTGTATGGGCGTTCTCTTCTAGGAGTACTTAAGTAAGTCTTTTTGATAGCCTTGGTAGGGGAGATTGTCATATTATGTATGTCTTGTATGTTAGTGTATTGTAGGTGTGTATGTGTCTCATTATGAGTAATTCTAAGGATCGTTTAGGCACATCTAGAGAGGGTGTATGGGTGGTATCTCTTTGTGTGAATTAAGTGAATCTTAGGATGGCTTTAGTGAGAAGACTACATGCTAGGAAGTGAGAAAAAGAGAAGAAAGAACACTTCACTGTAACAGTGAAGTAATTCACTGTAACAGTGAAGTAATTCACTGTACAGTGAAGGTGAGTTACTGTAAAGTGACGTTTCAAATTGTGATGTTTGGTCTTAATGATTTCTTATGTGTTTCTAAGTTGATAAATGTTTTTCTTATGATGAAATTATTATGTTTAAATGAAAAGATGTATATTTCCAATAAATGTCCTTTTTCATGATTTTTATGCATCAAGAATACATGTGGTTGTACTAATTCCATGCTTTATCTATCTATATAGTTGATTGTAGGTGAGGAGAATTTGGGAAGCAAGACTTGGACTATAGCATCATTCAAGAGAAGTTGAAGTATGTCCTCATTTGACTCGAGGGCATATATGTCTTTTATGTTTTGTATTGAAGTATTGTAATAGACCTAGTAGTACTATGTTTTCTATTTTGTATGGGCCGTGTCCCAAGTACTCTTATGTCTAAGATTGATGAGATTGAGACTTAGTATTTACTATTACTTCTATATGAAAGAGATTTTAAAGACTATGATATTGTTTTATTAAAAGTTTTAATTCCGCACTACTTTTGATTATGTATATGCGATGAATGATATGAAGGGCTTGTATGAGACCTCCGAGATGTAGAGTACGCCGGTCGCAATCCATTATTGTGCCCTAACTTTTAGGGTGTGGTCTCGGGTTGTGACAGGAAGACCATTGAAGGAGGCTTTTGAGATGAATTTGTAAGACCTTATGATCTTGAATCCTTTACTTCAATTGTGATGGCTTGTACATGGTGGTGATGTTCATTTGAAGTATTATATGTGATTAAATTAAATAGGTGATGGTATGATGAATTTAATTGAAATGTCTTGACTATATGAATGGTGATATGATGTTTAAAGTATGAAAATATTAGGTTGATTGTGAATCATTTATGTTCCTTATTATGATATGATGATGATGGTGTTAATCTCCTAAATTAAGTGTTGTAATGAAAGGACATTCTCATGAAATTCCTAATGAGCTATTGCGTATGAAAATAAAAGGGGTTAGTCCCCTATGACCTATACTAAGATATGTTGAATAAGAAAAGCTTAAAGAGATTTCAAAAAGGAATTTTAGCTTTGCACCGAGTGAACTTCACAATGAGAGTTGTTGACTTCCCATAGAGGAAGATTCACCCTATAGTTCCACATGAGGTGTTGACTCCCCTTGGAGGGAGATTCACCCTATGGTTTCTCATGAGATGAGGACTACAATGCTAACGGGCATGAAGAGGGTTCAAGACATATCTCCTAGTTCCTTACCTATGTTGCCCCTATAGGAATACTAGCTAGTGGATCCACCTAGAAAGCTATGTTCATGTTTTGGTAATACTTGGCAAGTAGGCCACCTTCTTTCTATGTAGTGTTTCATCACACCTGATTCCATGCTTAGCTCACATTTTCTATGTCGGTTAAGGCAATTTATCCCAAAAGTAAAATGAAGTAATAAAGTGAACACTAACTAGGGTGACTTCATGGGTTTTACTTAGTATAGGTAGGCGTATGGGACTCTACCTAGACATTGCACAAGTTGGCTATAAGAGGTGTCCTAGGAGGTTGTTCTTATGTATTTAGATAAAAGGAAATGTATATATGTTGTTCCTACATGATGTTACTCTTATATGATGTTGGTTACATTGATGAACATGATATTGGTTTAAATTGATATGTGTGGTGATGACTGTAAGACCCCCAAAATGAGTTAGGGTGTCTAGAGACTAACGTGTTTGTCTTAATGTTTAAAGGTCTTAAAATGACTTATAATATTTTATAGAGGTAAAAATTGATTTAGATTCTTCTAGCCTATAAATTGACTATTGTAATGTACATGACATGATCTAAATGTTAGGGTAGATAAAACATGATTTCGTTTGAGTAATGATATCATTAGATACTCCCCTAAATGTGCATTAATGATAAAATTGTTATTGATGATCAATGCAAGCGAATTGGGTTAAAGATCTATGCTCTTCTACTTTCTAGTATATATGTGATGTATTGTATTAGATTGTAATATGATCTTGTAGCGAATTGTACATGGTTTATTTTATGATTATGGTACTCTAGCTACTTCCCTATACTTGAAATATTGATGAGAGAGTAATAATGGTTAATGATGACCAAAGGGTAAAGGATAGGTAAGAATTGCTCTACTCTTCTACTTTTCTATTTCTCTATAGTAATGTTTATGAAGCCTTGTGTGGCATTGTGTGGTATGGTCCACTTATGGTGGCGGTCATTACTTTATTGTCATTATATATGTGTTGACCATGTACTTGAATTCAAATTGATGATTATATGATTGATTGATTATGTTGATCACTTTATGTGTAACTTGTGCCTAGTCTTCTACTTTAGTTGTGAATCTAGGTTATGTTACTATTGTTATGAGCATCTAAATGGTTGTGTAATATCATGTGTAGGTGCTGCCATTGATTAAGTGTTGATGCTTGATTAACCCTACCCATGAACCCTTATACAAATGAGTTAATAGTTAATGTTAGGACTCTTAAAGTAAAATATGAAGTTAGCTTGCCTCCTATGCTAAAAGGTGTTGTGTGGTCTATGCTGAATGTGTATTGTGGTCCTAAGAGGGTGGATGCCTCAATATGTTGTTGATAGCCATTATGTGACCATATTGACCAATGTACACACACCCTCACTCTACATGCATGCTTACAAGTATTATAGATCATGGTGTCTTAATAAAAACTAAATCTCATATTCACTAATGTCTAAGCTTGAGTCCATGAAGGTGTGTTATGAACATGTCTTATATGGAATAATTTGAAGTATATGGTATGATGATGTATGATTATACCTAGTGTGTAATTGTGTTTGTATGAAAGCATGGTTTATATAGTTACACACATACACTTATGCATGAATGAAATGATGTATGTCATGTGTGACAATTATGTGTTATGTGAAAAGGTTTGCTCACATATAAGTATTCACACACGTATGTATGAAGATCTAGTAAAGAGAGTGGCCTTTAAAGGTGTATTCATGTGTACCCTAAACTAGAGTGTGCTTTACATATTATATGTCCATGTGAAGGGATTCCTCACATGATTTCGGTTGATGAGCTTTCATTTATGACCTATAAGTTAAGCATATGAAGGGATGACTCTCCTAAACCTATGTTTTATAAACAAAAATGATAAAATAGGCTTTTTCAATAAAGAGAACTTAGCTTAGAACCGAGTGAACTTGTATATGAGTGTGTGTCCCTTTCCATTGTTGAAAGGTAGGTCTACCATAAATCTCATGAGGTGGAAAGCCTCATAGCCCAAGGGCATAGAGGGGTGTTTCCAAGATAGACTCCAAGTTCCATAACTATGTTGCCACCATAGGATACTAGCTAGTGGACCACCTAGAAAGCTATGTCATGTTGAATTCTACTTTGGCCGATAGACCACCTTCCTTCGGTGTGGGGTTTTATGACACCGGATTCCATGTTTAGCATCACATGGTCTATGTAGGTTGAGGCTATAGTTTCCCTAAGTAAAATAAACAATGGAAGTAAACGTGTAGGACCCTATCTAGGATGACTTAAAGGAAGTTACGCAGGATAGGTGGAAGTAATGAACCCATCTAGACATTGCACAAGTAGCTCCTTAGGAAGTCCTAGGAAGGTGTTCTAATGCATGTCACTATGTATATGTTCTTTATGCATGACTTTGTAGTATTAGTTTACTTGTTATGAAGATGTGCATGGTATGAGTCTATATGCATGATGTTGATCTTATTGAAATTATGATGAAGGTCTTGTATTGACATGAATGAAGTTGTCTTCACTTACTTGTTGATGTATGAATAAGATGGTAAGGCTTGTGGTCTTATCATAGGTTTACTAAGTACGAGTGAGGTTATGGGGCTGCACATATACATTGCATTAGTAGACTTAGAGTTGGATTATGAGTAAGGGTCTTATAATGAATTAATGTGAAGTGAAGTTTGTATATGTGCAGGTTGATTGTAGCTTACTGTAAAGACAATAAGTCTTGGCTTAAATATGTCTATGTGGTACTATTCGTTTATGATGGTATGTGTTGCCTTGTGTATATTATATGTATGGTTTCCTTGTGGCCTTAAGGTGATGCATTGCACCAAGTATGACTAGAGGGTTACTTGGGAGGTTAATGAGTAAAATAAAGGAATGTTCACTGTTAAGTAGGATTTTCTCACTATAATGCGACTTGAAAATGTCAGAAATTATATATGTGATCTTATGAATGTTTGGCCTTTGAAAATGTTTATATGAAGTATGTGAATGATATAAATGCTATTGGATAAAGATTTTATGAAGATTTACTCAAAAAGGCATGAAGTATAATTTAAAAAAAATATCCCTTTTAAATGCATGTTTTTGCATTGTTGCCATACTTAGTGCACTCTTGTACTAATCCAATTCTCCTCTACTTTTTACAAAAAGTATAGGTTATGGATTCTTAAAGGATGTCTATGTAATTTAGGAGCTTGATATGTGATTCCCAAGCTGAAGGAAAGGAATCATTAAGTCAAAGGATGTCCTAATGTTTAGTTACTGTAAAGTTTATTAAATATTGTTTAGTTATGTATTATTTCTTAAGGGACGTGTCCCTAATGTATTCTAATGTTGTTGAGTCTATGATGGAAAATATACTTAAGGTCTAAGAATGTAATATGATATCTTATATTTATATGAAGTAAAGATTCTAGCGTATGATGTGCTATGAAAATTTTAAAATTTTACGGTAAATTTACTATGTCAATGCGATGAATGATAATGATGGGCTTGCACAAGACCTCCGAGAGGTAAAGTATGCCATGTTACTTCTAGGGGGTGCTCCCCGGATGTGACAAACGTGGTATAAGAGCATGAGGTTTATAAAGTGGTTTTAGGTTCTTAAAGTTTCATAATGCCGCGTCTAGTATAGTCTCGTGTTTTTTGGTGGTGAGTCGCGACATCATCAAATGATATGAGAGGCTATAAGACGCTAGAGTTCCCTTCTTCATCATTCTCATATCGTGCCATAGAACTTTATTCTATAAGATCTCTCTCTTATGCTTTCTTGTCCGGTGGTATTTTAGATGTGATTGCTTGGATAAGATTATAGGATATGCTTGAGGGAGAATAGGTGTGTTTGATGTTTTCTTGGTTTTATTGTTTCATGAGTATGTGTGAAGTGGAATTTTCGCATTATGTGATGTCATTTATGGCTATATATGAGAATTATGTGAAATAGCATGTTAAGTTGAAGAATGTATGTCATGATATGATTTGAGCTTGAAATTCTTAGTTATTAACTATGAGAGCATGCTACCCTAAGAATATTTATTTTAATGTGTTCAATATTTCCCTTTAAATATATGATGTTTCAATTGTTGCCTTAGTTGGGATGAGTGAACATTCATGATTACCTAGTATGGATTGGAGTCCTTTGTATACATGATCCTTGGAAGATGGTATGTTGTCTTGGTAGGGTGATGATGTGGGTTTTAGTGACCTAGAAGTTACCTTATTGTAATGTCCAAATAAAAAGAAGAATGTTTATTGCTAAGTCTCCTTGTGGTTTTCCCCTAATCTTGTATGACCTTGGTGTCTATTGCATTGTATGAAAACCTTATGTGGTTAAATGGTATGACCTAACATGATGATTGGGGATAAATTGCCTAGGAAATGAAGTTTAGAATACCTTGCTTGACTTACTGTAAATTCTTTCTAAATGGTAATCACTTTTAAGTGATGAAAAATGAATGTTGTTAAGTTATGATCCTCTTAAGGTTGGGTTATGCTCTTAATTGGGTTTACCCTAAGTGGAGGATGGTGATGAAATGGTAAGGTTGTAGATATTTCTACTTTGTACTTCTATTTTTGCTTGAACTTGAAACTAATGAATTCTTAGTAAGCTTATTCATGAATATAGTCTTTCTTAAAGTATGAATTGCCTGAACTTTATATGGTTGGTATGTATTGATTGACATTACCTTAAAGATATTGTGAAGATTCCAAAGTGCATGAATGGAAATTTTGATAAAATCGATGTTTTCTCGTGTGTGTTGTGCGTCTTAACATGGTAAAATGTGCATTTAACTTCATGAGATAAGGTAAGAAACTTGGTTTTAGTCACTTTTAATATGAAAGGTTTAACTTTATTATGAAAAGTTGAGTTTCTTTAAATTGAAATGTGTAGAATCTCTTGAAAACTATGTGACTTTAATGGTTTGGAAAGAACGATTGTAGGCTCACTCTTAAATGATGAAAGCATGTGTAGCTAAGTGTGCAAGTTTGTGTTATTTTTCCCAATGATGCTTACAGCAAAGACTAATGTTATGCTAGAAATTGACATTTTTTGAAATGGCTTCCTAATTGTCGTGATGTATTTGGTGTGACTTACCATTTACACTTCACTAGGAAGAAAACAAGATCATGTCTTGTTTTAAAAAGTTGAGAAATTCTCATATTACAGTAAAGATTACCTTTGTGCAATTGCTTGGGTATGAACTCATGATACATGTAAGTGTGTTGAGGAAAAGGACATTCCTCCATGAACACCACTAAGCATGTTATGGTTGAGTATGACCTTCATAGTACTAGGTTTAACTAATAACGATCTTTGCTGATTCAATTAACTCAAGTCTATGTGCATTGAAATACGAGTGCTTAAATGGCTTTTAGGTATATTTGTAATATGCCTATGTATGGCCCTACGTGATGAGCTATTAATAAAAGTAAGTATAATGACCATGTTATTATTATTAGAAGGATGTTCCTCATATGAACATGATTATAGCATTTGTGTTTGATGCATTAAAAAGTGAGTAAATAAAAGTTTTGTTTGCTTGTAAGCATTGAGTGCTAAAATGATTTGAAGTTGTGTTCCTTGTAAGTTTGGTACATTAACTTCTATCTGATGATTTTATTAATATTATTAACTGCCCTATGATGCATTGAAGTCCTTGTTGTGATTAAAGTGTTCTAGGTGTCATTCGAGGACGAATGTTCCCATGTGGGGATATTGTAAGACCCCCAAAATGAGTTAGGATTTCTATAGCCTAACATGTTTATCTTAACGTTTTAAGGTCCTAAAATGACTTATAATATGGTATAGAGGTAGTGTGTAAAGTTTGAGGTGATTTGGAAGTCAAACGTCAAGGGACGACCAAGACGTTCGACGACTAGTCGTCTATGTGCATCATGTGTCTATGTGTGCTTATATGTGTATTAAATGAGATTATGAAGTCTTAAAATAAGTTATAATGATGCTTAATGGTAATATATGAAGTTTCGAGAAATTTGGAGGTCAAACGTCCAAGACGTTCGAAAGATAGCCTTGAGATATTCATGTATGTGTCTTCATGGGACCCTGTATGTTTGGACGAGTTGTGAGTATTTGTTTTTGGTGAAACTTATGTGGGAGGTATACAACTTGTTAAGGGTTGTATTTAAGTTGGAAACGTCCAGGTACAAGTTCAAAAGGGCCCCACAAAATGGCCCACAAGAAGGTCCCAAGGCTGGTCGAGACACTGCCTTGGAATTGTCGATCGACTAAACCAAACGACGGCCAATTGGTTCACCAAAGGACAGTCGGTGAGGTATCATCGATTGAAACTTAGACTGGGAAAGTCTCCACCCAAAAACCGGCCAAGGACCAATCGACGGAAGCCAAAGGACGGCCAGTCGATTGACCAACGGCTAGTCGATGGTGATCTGCAACACTGCCATGCGACTGTTTTATTTTAAGGGGTGAATGGGAAATTCACCCCACGTCCTAAAATGACTCTAATTGATTAATTTACCTATTTTTGGGTGTATTTAAGGTATCAAACATGTGAACAACCTATTCCCAATCTCCTTTACACGAAATAAACCTTTCCCCTACAAAAATATTTTCCCCAGAAACAACCATTGTTGGTGAAGCTCAAGAACAGCTTGGAGCTTAGGTTTCCATGGATGATTCACCAATTTTGAGATGTTTTCAACTAGACAAAGGTATGGTGATATTTCATATCTAGTTATCCTTCCATCTAGAGAGTTAATCTCAAAGTCTCAAAAGAGATTTCATGATTAAAGTTCTTCTTCTTCAATCTAGCAATGGGTTCTTTCGAAAAACGTTTTTAATGGTTAAATCATGATGAATTGATGTTAACGTATTGGTTTAAACATGAATTTTAATCCAATTGCATTATGAACCCATGTCCCTTCCTAACTCGATTTATCCCTTGCATGGGCATTGTGATCATGGCTTGTTAATTGTTGAATTGTGAATCTATTATGTTGAATTGCTTATATCTACTGCTATTTACGTGAATTAATTATGAATTGATGATGAAGGATCCATGTGGATCAATCTATGAAGATTTGAACATGCTTAGCTTAGATATCCACTATTCACTGTAACATTGCCTTTTTATAATTTAATGTTGAATTCGAATAAGTGATGATGATTATAGCTACTGTTTTAGGTTAATATCATGATTGAGTTATGGATAGGAATCTCGTATGATCAAAGTAAAGAAGAATTGGCTTGAATTTATATAGTTCTTCTAGCCTATCAAGTAGTAACATGTGATCATGATGTTGGGATGGTTGCTATATGACTCGATTATGGTTAATTGTCCTTACATACTGCCTATATGTATAATGTGATGATAATTATGTATAGTTGATATAATATGAATAGATAACCATGAAATTGGTAAAGATTTATTTAGATTCTTCTAGCCTATAAAGTGACTATTGTAATGTACATGACATTATCTAAATGTTAGGGTAGATAAATCATGATTTCGTTTGAGTAATGATATCTTTAGCTACTACCCTTAATGTGCATTAATGATAAATTGTTATTGATGATCAATGCAAGCGAATTGGGTTAAAGATCTATGTTCTTCTACTTTCTAGTATATGTGATGTATTGTATTAGATTGTAATATGATCTTGTAGCGAATTGTACATGGTTTCTTATATGATTATGGTACTATAGCTACTTCCCTATACTTGAAATATTGATGAAAGAGTAGTAATGGTCAATGATGACCAAAGGCTAAAGGATTGGTAAGAATTGCTCTACTCTTCTACTTTTCTATTTCTCTATAGTAATGTTTATGAAGCCTTGTATGTCACTGTGTGGTATGGTCCACTTATCGTGGCGGTGTTTACTTTATTGTCATTATATATGTGTTGACAATGGCCTTGAAGTCAAATTGATGATTATATGATTGAGTGATTATGATGATCACTTTATGTGTAACTTGTGCTTCGTCTTCTACTTTAATTGTGAATCTAGGTTATGTTACTTTTGTTATGAGCATGTAAATGGTTGTGTAATATCATGTAGTAGGTGCTTCCATTGATGAAGTGTTGATCATCATCCTATCCATGAACTCTTATACAAATGAGTGAATAGCTAATGTTAGGAATCTTAACGTAAAATATAAAGTTAGCTTGCCTCCTACGCTAAAAGGTGTTGTGTGGTCTATGCTTGAATGTGTATTGTGGTCCTAAGAGGGTGGATGCCTCAATATGTTGTTGAAGCCATTATTTGACCATATTGACCAATTTACACACACCCTCACTCTAGATGCATGCTTACAAGTAGTATAGATCATGGTGTCTGAATGAAAAGTAAATCTCATATTCACTGATGTCTAAGCTTGAGTCCATGAAGGTGTGTTATGAACAAGTCTTATATTGTATAATTTGAAGTATGTTATATGATGAAGTATGATTATACCTAGTGTCTAATTGTATTTTTATGAAAGCATGGTTCATATAGTTACACACATACACTTATGGATGAATGAAATGATGTATGTCCATGTGTGGCAATTATGTGTTATGTGAAAAGGTTTGATCACATATAAGTATTCACACACCCATGTATAAAGATCTAGTAAAGAGAGGGGACTTGAAAGGTGTATTCATGTGTACCCTAAACAAAATGGTGCTTTACATATGCTATGTCCATGTGAAGGGATTCCTTACATGATTTAGGTTGATGAACTTTCATCTATGACCTATGACTTAAAAATATGAGGGGATGACTCTCCTAAACCTATGTTTTATAAAGAAATGATAATAAAGGCTTTTTCAATAAAGGGAACTTAGCTTAGAACCTAGTGAACTTGTATATGAGTGTGTGTCCCTTTCCAATGTGGAAAGGTAGGTCTACCATAAATCTCATGAGGTGGAAAACCTCATAGCCCAAGGGCATAGAGGGGTGTTGCCAAGATAGACTCCAAGTTCCATAACTATGTTGCCACCATAGGATACTAGCTAGTGGATCCACCTAGAAAGCAATGTCATGTTTGGTTCTACTTTGGCCAGTAGACCACCTTCCTTCGGTGTGTGGTTTTATGACACTGGATTCCATGTTAAGCATCACATGGTCTATGTAGGTTGAGGCTATAGTTTCCCTAAGTAAAATAAACAATGGAAGTAAATGTGTAGGACCCTATCTAGGATGACTTAAAGGAAGTTACTTAGGATAGGGGGAAGTAATGAACCCATCTAGACATTGCACAAGTAGCTCCTTAGGAAGTCCTAGGAAGGTGTTCTAATGCATGTAACTATGTATATGTTCTTTATGCATGACTTTGTAGTATTGGTTTACTTGTTATGAAGATGTGCATGGTATGAGTCTATATGCATGATGTTTATCTTCTTTACTATATTATGAAGGTCTTGTATTGACATGAATGAAGTTCTCTCCACTTACTTGTTGATGTATGAATTGGATGGTACGGCTTGTGGTATTATGATAGGTTTACTAAGTATGATTGAGGTTATGGGGCTTCACATATACATTGCACTAGTAGACTTAGAGTTGGAATTTGAGTAAGGGTCTTATAATGCATTAATGTTAAGTGAAGTTGGTATATGTGCAAGTTGATTGTAGCTTACTGTAAAGCCAATAAGTCTTGGCTTAAATATGTCTCTGTGGTACTATACTTCTATGATGGTATGTGTTGCCTTGTGTAGAATGTATGTATTGTTTCCTTGTGGCCACAAGATGATGCATTGCACCAAGTATCACTAGAGGGTTACTTGGGAGGTTAATGAATAAAATAAAGGACTGTTCACTATAAAGTAGGATTTGCTCACTGTAATGCGACTTGAAAATGTAAGAAATTCTATATGTGATCTTACGAAATGTTTGGCCTTTGAATATGTTTATATGAAGTATGTGAATGATATAAATGCTATTGGATTAATATTTTATTAAGATTTACTCAAAAAGGCATGAAGTATGATTTCAAGCAAATGTCCCTTTTAAATGCATGTTTTTGCATTGTTGCCATACTTAGTGCATTCTTGTACTAATCTCATTCTTCTCTAGTTTTTACACAAAGTGTAGGTTATGGATGCTTAAAGGATGTCTATGTGATTTAGGATCTTGATATGTGATTCCCAAGCTCAAGGAAATGAATCCTTAAGTTCAATGTTGTCCTAATGTTTAGTTACTGTAAAGCTTATTAAATGTTGTTTAGTTATGTATTATGGCTTAAGGGTTGTGTCCCTAATGTATTCTAATATTGTTGAGTCTAAGATGGCAAAGAAACTTAAGGTCTAAGAATGTAATCTGATATCTTATATATATATGAAGTAATGTTTCTAGCATATGATGTGCTATGAAAAGATTCAAAATTTTCCGCTAAATTTACTATGTCAATGTGATGAATGATAACTATGGGCTTGTATAATACCTCTGAGAGGTCAAGTACGCCATGTTACTTCTAGGGGGTGCTCCCCGTATATGACAAACGTGGTATCATAGCACGAGGTTTATAAAGTAGTTTTAGGTTCTAAAAGTCTCATATTGCCTCGTCTAGTAGAGTCTCGTGTTCCTTGGTGGTGAGTCACAACATCATCAAATGATATGAGAGGCTATGAGACGCTAGAGTTTCCCTTCTTCATCATTCTCATATCGTGCCATAGAACTTAACTCTATAAGATCTCTGTCTTATGCTTTCTTGTCCGGTGGTATTTTAGATGTGATTGCTTGGATAAGATTATAGTATATGCTTGAGGGAGAATAGGTGAGTTTGATGTTTTCTTGGTTTTATTGTTTCATGAGTATGTGTGAAGTGGAACTTTTGCATTATGTGATGCCATTTATGGCTATATATGAGAATTATGTGAAATAGCATGTTAAGTTGAAGAATTTATGTCATGATATGATTTGAGCTTGAAATTCTTAGTTATTACCTATGAAAGCATGCTACCTAAGAATATTTGTTTTAACGTGTTCAATATTTTCTTTAAATATATGATGTTTCAAATGTTGCCTTAGTTGGGATGAGTGAACATTCATGATTACCTAGTATGGATTGGAGTCCTTTGTATACATGATCCTCAGTGTGAAGATGGTATGTTGTCTTGGTAGGGTGTAATGTGGGTTTTAGTGACCTAGAAGTTACCTTATTGTAATGTCCAAATAAAAAGAAGAATGTTTATTGCTAAGTCTCCTTGTGGTTTTCCCCTAATCTTGTATGACCTTGGTGTCTATTGCATTGTATGAAAACCTTATGTGGTTAAATGGTATGACCTAACATGATAATTGGGGATAAATTACCTAGGAAATGAAGTTTAGAATACCTTGCTTGACTTACTGTAAATTCTTTCTAAATGGTAATCACTTCTAAGTGATGAAAAATGAATGTTGCTAAGTTATGATCCTCTTAAGGTTGGGTTAAGTTGCTCTTAATTGGGTTTACCCTAAGTGGGGGATGGTGATTAAATGGTGAGGTTGTAGATATTTCTACTTTGTCCTTCTGTCTTTGCTTGAACTTAAAACTAATGAATTCTTAGTAAGCTTGTTCATGAATATAGTCTTGCATAAAGTATGAATTGCCTGAACTTTATATAGTTGTTATGTATTGATTGACATTACCTTAAAAATATTGTGAAGATTCCAAAGTGCATGAATCGAAATTTTGATAAAATCCATGTTTTCTCATGTGTGTTGTGCACCTTAACATGGTAAAATGTAAATTTGACTTCATGAGATAAGGTAAGAATCTTAGTTTTAGTCACTTTTAATAAGAAAGGTTTATCCTTATAATGAAAAGTTGAGTTTCTTTAAAATGAAATATGTAGAGTCTCTTGAAAACTATGTGACTTGTATGGTTTGGAAATCATGATTGTAGGCTCACTCTTAAAAGATGAAAGCATGTGTAGCTAAGTGTGCATGTGTGTGCTTATGATTTGTGTTATTTTTTCCAATTATGCTTAGTTCAAACACTAATGTTATGCTAGAAATCTAGATTTTGTGAAATGGCTTCCTAATTATTGTGATGTATTTGGTGTGACTTACCATTTAGACTTCACTAGGAAGAAAACATGATCATGTCTTGGTTTAAAAACTTGAGAAATTCGCATATTACACTAAAGATGATGACCTTTGTGCAATTGCTTGGGTATGAACTCATGATACATGTAAGTGTGTTGAGGAGAAGGACATTCCTCCATGAACACCACTAAGCATGTTATCGTTGAGTATGACCTTCATAGCACTAGGTTTAAATATTAAAGATCTTTTATGATTCAATTAACTCAAGTCTATGTGCATTGAAATATGAGTGCTTAAATGGCTTTTAAATATTTTTGTAATCTGCCTATGTATGGCCTTACATGATGAGATATTAATAAAAGGAACTGTAATTATCATGTTATGATTAGGAGAAGGATGTTCCTCATATGAACATGATTATAGCCATGATTATAGCCTATGTGTTTGATGCATTAAAAAGTGAGTAAATAAAAGTTTTGTTTGCTTGTGTGCATTGATTGCTAAAATAATTTGAAGTTGTGTTCCTTTTGAGTTTGGTACATTAACTTCTATGTGATGATGTTATTAATATTATTAACTGCCCTATGATGCATTGAAGTCCTTGTTGTGATTAAAGTGTTCTAAGTGTCATTCGAGGACGAATGTTCCCAAGAGGGGGATATTGTAAGACCCCCAAAATTAGTTAGTATGTATATAGCCTAACATGTTTGTATTAATATTTTAAGGTCCTAAAATGAATTATAATATGGTATACAGGCAGTGTGTAAAGTTTGAGGTGATTTGAAAGTCAAACGTCAAGGGACGATCAAGACGTTCGATGACTAGTCGCCTATGTGCATCATGTGTCTATGTGTGCTTATATGTGTATGAAATGAGATTATGAAGTATTAAAATGATTTATAATTATGTTTAGTGGTATTATATGAAGTTTCGAGAAATTTGGAGGTCAAACGTCCAAGAACGTCTAAGACGTTCGAAAGATAGTCGTGAGACGTACATGTGTGTGTCTTGTTGGGGCCTTGCATGTTTGGACGAGTGGTGAGTATTTGTTTTTTGTGAAACTTCTGTGGGAGGTATAAAACTTGTTAAGGGTTTTAGTTACGTTGGAAACGTCCAGGTACGACTTCAAAAGGGCCCTGCAAAAGGGCCCACAAGACGGACCCAAGGCTGGTCGAGACACTGCCTTGTCAGTGTCAATCGACTGAACCAAACGATTGCCAGTTGGTTGAGCAACGACCCGTATGTGAGTTATAGTCAATTTACACTTATCCTGGTCAAGTATCAACGCAAAAGTAGGCCATGGACCAATCGACGGAAACCAAAGGACGGCCAGTCGATTGACCAGCGGCCAGTCGATGGTCATCCATCGATGGTGGCCTACAACACTGCCATGCGACTGTTTATTTTAAGGGGTGAATGGGAAATTCACCCCACGCCCTAAAATGACTCTAATTGATTAATTTACCTATTTTTAGGTGTATTTAAGGGATCAAACACGTGAACAACCCATTACCAATCCCCTCTACACGAAATAAACTTTTTCCTCCAAATATATTCTCCCTCGAAACCACCATTGTTGGTGAAGCTCTAGAACAGCTTGGAGCTTTGACTTCCATGAATGATTCACCATATTTTAGAGGTTTTGAACTATACAAATGTATGGAGATACTTCATCTCTACTTATCCTTCCATCTAGAGAGTTAATCTGAATGTTTCAAAAGAGATTTCATGATCAAATTTCTTCTTCTTCAATCTAGCCATGGATTATTTCTAAAATGTTTTTAATAGTTAAATCATGATGAATTGATGTTAATGTATTGGTTTAAATGTGAATTTGAATCCAATTGCATTATGAATCCATGTCCCTTCCTAACTCGATTTAGCCCTTGCATGGGCATTGTGATCATGACTTTTTAATGGTTGAATTGTGATTATATTACGTTGAATCGCTTATATATACTGCTATTTATGTGAATTAATTATCAATTGATGATGAAGGATCCATGTGGATCAATGTATGAAGATTTGAACATGCTTAGCTTAGATTTCCATGATTCAGGGTAACATTGCCCTTTTTATAATTTAATGTTGAATTCGAATAAGTGATGATGATTATAGCTACTGTTTTAAGTTAATATCATGATTGAATTATGGACAGGAATCTCGTATGATCAAAGTAAAGAAGAATTGGCTTGAATTGATATAGTTCTTCTAGCCTATCAAGTAGTAACTTGTGATCATGATGTTGGGATGGTTGCTATATTACTCGATTATGGTTAATTGTCCTTACTATATGTATAATGTGATGATAATTAGGTATAGTTGATCTAATATGAATAGATAACCATGAAATTGGTAACGATTTATTTAGATTCTTCTAGCCTATAAAGTGACTATTATAATGTACATGACATGATCTAAATGTCAGGGTTGATAAAGCATGATTTCGTTTGAGTAATGATCTCTTTAGCTACTGCCATAAATGTGCATTAATGATTAATTGTTATTGATTATCAATGCAAGCGAATTGGGTTAAAGATCTATGTTCTACTTTCTAGTATATATGTGATGTTTTGTATTAGATTTGAATATGATTTAGTAGCGAATTGTACATTGTTTCTTTTATGATTACGGTACTATAACTACTGACCTATACTTGAATTATTGATGAAAGAGTAGTAATGTTCAATGATGACCAAAGGGTAAAGGATTGGTAAGAATTGTTATACTCTTCTACTTCTTTATTTCTCTATAGTAATGTTGATCAAGCCTTGTTTGACATTGTGTGGTATGGTCCACTTATGGTGGCGGTGTTTACTTTATTGTCATTATATATTTGTTGACCATGGCCTTGAAGGCAAATTTATGAATATATGATTGAGTGATTATGATGATCACCTTATGTGTAACTTGTGCCTAGTCTTCTACTTTTGTTGTGAATCTAGGTTATGTTACTATTGTTATGAGCATGTAAGTGGTTGTGTAATATCATGTGTAGGTGTTGCCATTGATGAAGTGCTGATGATTGATGACCCCTACCCATGAACCCCTATACAAAATGAGTGAATAGCTAATGTTAGGAGTCTCAAAGTAAAATATGAAGTTAGCTTGCCTCCTATGCTAAAAGGTGTTGTGTGGTCTATGCTTGAATGTGTATTGTGGTCCTAAGAGGGTGGCTTGCTCAATATGTTGTTATAGACATTATGTGATCATATTGACTAATTTACACACACACTCACTCTACATGCATGCTTACAAGTAGTATAGGTCATGCTGTCTAAAAGAAAAGTAAATCTCATATTCACTAATGTCTACTATTATGCATGCTAAGCTTTAGTACATGAAGGTGTGTTATGAACATGTCCTATATAGTATAATTTGAAGTATGTGGTATGATGAAGTATGATTATTCCTAGTGTCTAATTGTGTTTATATGAAAGTATGGTTCATATAGTTACACATATACACTTATGCATGTATGAAATGATGTATGTCCATGTGTGGCAATTATGTGTTATTTGAAAAGGTTTGCTTACATATGAGTATTCACACACACATGTATGAATATCGAGTAAAGAGAGGGGCCTTGAAAAGTGTATTCATGTGTACCTTAAACTAGATGGTGTTTTACATCTGCTATGTCCATGTGAAGGGATTCCTCACATGATTTAGGTTTATGAACTTTCATCTATGACCTACGAGTTAAGCATATGAGGGGATGACTCTCCTAGCATCACATGGTCTATGTCGGTTGAGGCTATAGTTTCCCTAAAGTAAAATGGACAGTGAAAGTAAATATCTAGGACCCTAACTAGGATGACTTAAAGGAATTTACTTAGGATAGGTGGAAGTAATGAAAACATCTAGACATTGCATAAGTAGCTCCTTAGGAAGTCCTAGGAAGGTGTTCTAATGCATCTCACTATGTATATGTTCTTTATGCATGACTTTGTAGTATTGGTTTACTTATTATGAAGATGTGAATGGTATGAGTCTATATGCATGATTTTGATCTTATTAACTATATGATGAAGGTCTTGTATTTACATAAATGAAGTTGTATTCACTTACTTGTTGATGTCTGAATTGGATAGTAAGGCTTGTGGTCTTATGATAGGTTTACTAAGTATGAGTGAGGTTATGGGGCTTCACATATACATTGCACTAGTAGACATAGAGTAGGATTATGAGTAAGGGACTTATAATGCATTAATGTGAAGTGAAGTTGGTATATGTGCAAGTTGATTGTAGCTTACTGTAAAGCCAATAAGTCTTGGCTTAAATATGTCTATGTGGTACTATACTTCTATGATGGTATGTGTTGCCTTGTGTAGATTGTATGTATTGTTTCCTTGTGGCCTTATGGTGATGCATTGCACCAAGTATCACTAGAGGGTTACTTGGGAGGTTAATTAATAAAATAAAGGAATGTTACTATAAAGAAGGATTTGCTCACTCTAATGTGACTTGAAAAAGTAAGAAATTCTATATCTGATCTTATGAAATGTTTGTCCTTTGAATATGGTTATATGAATTATGTGAATGATATAAATGCTATTGGATAAATATTTTATGAAGATTTACTCAAAAAAGCATGAAGTACGATTTCAAGAAAATGTCCCTTTTAAATGCATGTTTTTGCATTGTTGTCATACTTAGTGCATTCTTGTACTAATCCCGTTCTTCTCTACTTTTTACACAATGTGTAAGTTATGGATGCTTAAAGGATGTCTATGTCATTGAGGAGCTTTATATGTGATTCCCAAGCTCAAGGAAAGGAATCCTTAAGTCCAAGGGTGTCCTAATGTTTAGTTACTGTAAAGTTAATTAAATATTGTTTAGTTATGTATTATGTCTTAAGAGCCGTGTCCGTAATGTATTCTAATGTTGTTGGGTCTATGATGACAAAGAGACTTAAGGTCTTATAATGTAATATGATATATTTTATATATATATGAAGTAAAGTTTCGAGCATATGATGTGCTATGAAAAGTTTTAAATTTTCCGCTAAATTTACTATGTCAATGCAATGAATGATAACTATGGGCTTGTATAAGGCCTCCGAGAGGTCAAGTACGACATGTTACTTCTAGGGGGTTCTCCCCGTATGTGACAATGACTAATGATATATGTGATAAAGCAAGGCTTTACTTATGATCTCCTATCTTATTAACTTGATTGTGTGGGGTAACGGAGCTTCACATGAGCAATGCACTTGTAGGCTTGGGATTGGATTGTATCTAAGGTTCTTGTATGTTTATGATATGAACTAATGAACACGATATGTTAAGATGACTTTATGATGGTGTTGTCTTATTTATGAACATGTGTTATGTTGATTTGATTCCTTTTCTTGTATATATTATCTTGTATGTGCATAAGGGTTTTCAAATGACTTGGCATGCTTCTAAAGAAATGGTCCTTTTTATGCATGTCTTCAATTGGGTTTATGTGCATATATCCATACTTTGTACAAGTAGGTGTACTCACTATTGACACAAAATTTTGGACTAACATTTTAAAATTTTGTAATTTTTAGGTTTATTTATTTAATAGTTCAAAATATAGATATTTTTATATTTTTTACAATTTTAAATAGATTTATCAATAATTGTCCTTATTTGTCAAAATTTAGAATTTTTTATGAGTTAATCTTAATTACATTTTTTTCACAGCCGGTTAAGTACATTCAACTATTTTTTGTATATTTATTTTTATGTTGATTAAATCATTATTTTTATTCATTATATTTGTCATTATTCAATTTATATTTTACACAATTTAAAAGTCATTTAAATATTAAGGGTGAACTTTGCATATGGAGATTGATCAATAATTTTGGGTCACTATTCCGAGCCCATAATTTGAGCCCATTGAATAACAATTCACTATTTAAGAAATAATTAGGTGAAAATCCAAGGGGGTAAATAATTTGGAGGTGGTAAATTTTCAATATTTTTAGTGTTAGAATGAATTCTTTAAGTGTTCATATTTTTCCGGCGAAACCTTTGCTGGAATCCGGTAAACTACAATCCAAAACAAATTCTCCTTTTCTCATTTTTGCGACCAAACAGCTGCCAGACCAACCAACAAATCATCACCAAACAACACCTCCACCTAACCAAAAAACCCAAAGTTATTCTTCTTATTGCTCCAGCGATTGACATCTAGTCCCTTCCCCTCTTCCCCTTAATGATTTTATATTACTTTTCAGGTAAACTACAAAAAGCTAACTTGGAAACAACCATAGTAGTGACCAAATAACACTACCACTGCTCCATCGTTCAGATCCAAAAACTCCAAACCCCGAGAAACTACAAACTGCGCTTCCTTTTCTTTTCTCTATTGTTTCCGACAAGTTCAAAGCTCCAACCAAGGCTCAAGTTACATTCATAAACTAATAACAACAACAACCAGCGAGATGAAAAACCCTCATCTCAGGCGAGCTAAAATTCAACTCCAAAACCACCGACAGTCACTGTAAGACTCCGAAAATGCCATGACTTAGACTAAAGCTTAATCTACTAAATAATGTGCAAAAATGATGTTTCCAGACCTATATTATGTAATAATCTCATCTAGAAAAGGTTAGAGCCAAAACGACAAAGAAAGACCGTGACGTACGGAAACTAGCTAAATTGAACTAGTTGACGTCCCTATGTTTGGTGAAGGTTTCGAGGTGTCAAATAGAGAAAAAAACTTGCAAAGAGACCTTGGATAGGTAGTAAGTAGTATAAAGGGTCCAAACGTCCGATAACAACACCCTATGGACCACCCGAAGGGTCCTTTGGGAGGACCCCTACATGGGTATGCAGGCTGTAAAAGCAGCCTACGCGAACAAGATTGGAGCATGAGGTGTGCGACACACAGCCTACACAAAGGCTACTGCCTCAAGAATTGAGAGGCAGCCTCGTGACACAAGGCTGACACGCACCTCACTGCCTCGACCTAAAATTTTAGTAAAATAACAGGAATTTGCCCCGCGACACGCAACTACTTCCCAGAATCGTTAAAGTCATATTTTTGGTAATTTAACTTCATAAAAAGACCCATTTCATTGAAGGATCTTTTGGGTATTTTATAGGACGACTATATATGGAAACTAGGTAAGTTTTAGACAACTTTTTACATGTCAAAATCAGATTCAAACGCAATTACCCATCTCATTCAAGAATCACTCTCTTTTCAAAACTGCATTGAACAACTAGAAGAGCTTAAAGAAGAAGACGAAGGCTTCGAGGTTTCAAATCAAATTTTGTGGATTATTCGTCTATAAGGTATGCATTTTTAACTCTTGGGATTCCTTTCCCCAAGAGGTCGTTTCAAAGATAAGTTTTCAAGATATTCAAATTCTAGGGTTTTTACTCTACAAACGGATTTTCTTCCTACTCTTGATTCATGATTTTTGATGAAAAGTAATTGTTTTCTAGGGTCTATTTCACAATAATTGATGATTATGTGCGTAGTAATGTTTGAATTTCGCGTAATGCATGTTCTTATCTAATTGATTGTTTTTAATGGCTTGTAATTATTACTTGATAACATGTCAACGTTGAGATTGGAACTATGACTTGAATGAAATCTTTAATGACCCATCCCTTACTCTACATTATGAATTGATCTTGTATATTACTTGAAGAGTTGGTATTGGTTATGCTATTGAGTATTTCACTATGTTATATTTATGATTATTGAAAATTGAACGTAAGTTCTTGAATAAGGTACTTGGATGCAAGAGGTAAGTCTTTTCAATGCAACGCTCCGGAAATGTCAGGACTTAGACTAGAGCTTAATATATTAAATAAAGTTCAAAATAATGTTTCCAGACCTATATTAATGTAACAAACTCATTTGGAAATGTTTAGATAAAAAACGACAAAGAAAGACCTTGACGTTCGGAAACTAGCTAATTCGAACTAGTTGACGTCCCTATATTTGGTGATGGTTTAGAGGTGTCAAATGGAGTCCCAAACTTGTAATGAGACCTTGTATAGCTAGTATGTAGTACAAAGGGTCCAAACATCTGGTAACGACACCCCAAGGACCACCCGAAGGATCCTTGGGAAGGACCCCAACATGGGTAGGCAGGCTGCCAAAGCCGCCTGCGCGAATAAGATGTGGGCTTAAAGTGTATGACTCGAGCTGGACACGAGGTGTTCTGCCTCAAGATTTGAGAGGAAGCCTCGCGACTCAAGGCTGACACACACCTCACCGCCTTAACTAAAAATGTAATAAAAATGATGGGATTTGGCCCCGCGACGTGCAGCTACATTACAGAATCGTTAAAGTCGTATTTTTTGTAATTTAACTTATTAAAAATACCCATTTAAGTGGAAGGTATTTTCGGTAATTCATAGGAAAACTATATATGGATATTAGGTCAGTTTTAGACCACTTTTACACGTCCCAAATCAAATCAAACAAGCTTTCTCTCATCTGTCAATAAACACTCTCTTTTTCCAAACTCCATTGAACAACAAGTAGAGCTTAAGGAAGAAGACGAAGGCTTCGAAGTTTACAATCAAAATTTGTGGATTCTTAATCTATAAGGTATGGTTTTTTCACTCTTGGGTTTCCTTTTCCAAATAGGTCCTTTCAAAGATAAGTTTTCAAGACATTCAATTCTAGGGTTTTTACTCTACAAAACATATCTTCTTCCTAACTCTAGATTTATGATTTTGATGAAAAACAATTGTTTTCTATGGTTAATTATGTATGTATTGTTGAGTCTTTGACTTGTAATGATAGATTTTAGTGTGAATAATGTTATTATCAATTTGATGGTTTTGAATGGGTTATACCCACTGCTTGATGACACATAAGCGTAGGGATTGAAATTAAGACTAGAATGAACTCTTAAATGACCCATTCCTTTACCCTACATTATGCATTGCTATTGTATATGATTTGAAGAGTCGTTCTTGGTTATGATATTGAGTATTTCACTAAGTATGGTTATGAATATTGTAAGATGAACTAAGGTTTTTGGAAGCAAGAGGTAAGTCTTCTAAAGTGTGATTACTCTCCAATGTTTATGTTCACCTATAAATTATGATGCTATGTTATGAAATGTATGAATGATGTTGCTATGTGTATATTTTGGGTTATGTACATGTTACTTGTGAGATTATGATAAGAATACAAAAATGCAAGTTATGATAATTTCTTGTATGCTTTACACAATATGATTATGCTATCTAAATCTCACACACGAAAAGTTATGATGAAAGGCAATTCTCATCTAATCAAAAAGATCTCATGATCATGTTAATACAAGGTGTTAATCTCCTATGACTTATGATAAGTTTATGATAAAAGATAACTTAAATATTATTCAAGAAAGGGACTTAACCTAAGAACTGATGAACTAGATATGAGTGGTGTCCCTTCCCTAGTTGGAAGGTAGGTTTACAATGACTCTCATGAGATTGAAGCTGCCCTGTAATTTGGAACTATGGGTCTCTAATACATCTCCTAGTTCTTGAACTATGTTGCCTCCATAGGATACCATCTAGTGGATCCACCTAGAAAGATATGTAATGTAAGGTTCTACTTTTGCCGGTAGACCACCTTTTTTCAGTGTGGGGTTTTATGACACCGGATTCCATGTTTAGCTCACATGGTCTATGTCGGTTAAGGCGAATGTTCCCTCATGTAAAATGAAAGACAAGTAAATGAACGCTGATTAGGGTGACTTGAGGAGTCCACTTAGTATAGGTAGGGGTATGGGACAATACCTAGACATTGCACAAGTTGAATCTAAGGGAAGTCCAAGGAGATTGTTCTTATGTAATATGATAACATGAAAGGTATGAGGCTTATGATACATGATGTTACTCTTATATGATGCTGGTCATTATGATGAATATGTTATTGAGTTATATTGCTATATGAAGTGATGAGTACTTATGTTACAAGTTATATGAAGCAAAGCCTTACTCATGGTGTCCTATCTTATCTACTTGGTTGTGTGGGGTTATGGGGCTTCACATTAACATTGCACTTGTATGTTGGGGATGAGATAATTGGTAAGTGTTTTGTGTGTTATGTTCTATGATCCTTTGAATATGTAATGTTAAATGACTCTACGATAACATGTCTTTGATTATGATCATGCTTTAAGTTTTATGGAATCCTTAACTTGTGTATGTTATATGGTATGTGCATTGAAGATTTTCATATGGATTAACATGTTTTTTAAAGAGATGATAAATGATCCTTTTTCCTGCATGTCCTTAAGTGTTATGTGCATAGACTAATACTTAGTACATGTGGCGTACTAACCCCATTACTTTATATTACTACAACTGTAGGTTCCGGCCATTGAAGTTTAAGGAAGTCGATTTGAAGAAGATTGGAACTCTTTCTCCAAGTCTTGGTAGGTCCTCATGTTCAGGGATGTTATATTTTCATTATTCTAGCTTATGAAGACATTAGTAGATTTTAAGAGTATTCGATTTCCATTTATGTTCTTTGAATTCTTTTGTATTAAGGCATATATGACATATTGACTATTTATTGGCTACGTCCAGATTTGCACTCTATAGATGGTTTTATATACGTGAGACAAGTTTTTCGAATATCGTATGCTATTATGAATGTTAAGTATGAAGTCTAAGTACACTTCAAGTAGAATGTAAAAGTTTTAAATTTTTCGCAATTTTTACTTATCACATGTTATGACGAAAGCTAAGGCTTGTCTGAGTCCTATGAGAGGACGACGCCGCCGGTCTCATCTGGGGTATGCTCTCCGGGTGTGATAAACTTGGTATCAGAGCATGATGTTAAATATCCCACTACACCATTTTAGGCCTACGACACCACCACGTAAGTGTACCCTAAACTAATAAAAAGTGTGGCCTTTGATAAAAGGATACACTTTTGGACTTTCAGCAACACTTTTTAGGGGCTACCCAAAAGAAGCGTAACCTTTGACATTAGACAACACTTTTTAAATGTTGCCATCTTTGGTTACACTTATAAAGCGTATCCAAAGAGGTATAAGGGCATGCTTTGAAGATGTGCATTAGCAACACATATTTTTGTATTATACTACACTTAAAAGCGTTGCCTTTTCAGAGTTATTGGTCACACTTAATAAGTGTTGCCTTTTATTGGTCATCTAGAGCAACACTTATAAAGTGTAACTTAATATCTCATCTATAGCAACACTTATAAAAGTGTAACTTTATATCTCATCTAGAGCAAAACTTATAAGTGCAACTTTATAGCTCATATGGAGCAACAC
>JAJJBR010002720.1:86423-110147 GCA_022817965.1 Solanum lycopersicoides
CTTTATAAAGTGTGACCTTATATCTGATCTAGAGCAACACTTACAAAGTGTAATTTATATCTCCCTAGAGCAACACTTTAAAGTGTAACTTTACATTGAACGTCCTATATGTAGCACAAGTAAAAAAATATATATTATATATCCTATATGCATCACAAGTTAGAAATATATATATTATTATAATCTCTCTCAGCTTATATACGAGGAATCTAATATAAACAGTAGATCAACAAAAATGGCACCAATACAATGTCTGAAATAAGATGAGAAAGAAACGCTAGTGGAACATACTCCACTAACTCAAACCTATATCTAAGCTAGAATATAATGGGCAAGCGTCTCGAAAGCATGAGGGCCTACAAATCCGGATGAATGCTCCACGTCCGGATAGCTGCAACGTCGTACTGTAAGCTCTAACGTCCACTGTGCCTGCACCTAAAAGTAGATATTGTATGGGATTAGTACACACTTGTACTAAGTATGGGTATATGCAAGCACACACCAAGGACATGCATGAGTAAGAATAGCTCTTTCCTAACAACATGATTTATGGAAAGTCAAGTCAGTGGACTTGCCAAATTTGGATTAGGAAAGTCAGTGACTTGCCAAATTTGGATTAGGAAAGTAGTGGACTTGCAAATTTGGATTAGGAAAGTCATGCATGAGAGTACATGCATCATCATACTTATCATTTTGCAAGCAGCACATAACGTATTGCACATATCATATCACGTAGTTCACATCATTCTTTCATATGCCATGAGACCTTGGAATCATGGACTTGACATTAGGACTTCCCAAAATGAGGGCTCAACATATGGGACCTCAACTAGGGAGCCTTCTTTAGCAAACACAGAGTCTGCTTCATTCATTCATACGTACTTCATTTTCATTCATTCATATACTAGTGCAATCACTAGTCATACCTAGGATGTAGTTTAAGACTCTCATCGGGTTTGCTGTGCAATGACCAAGAATAACCTAGTGTCATTACTTAAGTCTAGCTCACCTCTTGATTATCCTATCCTAACACCTTTGGTATCGTTCATTTCATTATGTGCATTATTTGAGGCTGGCCTCATTCTTCTTTGGGAACTTTAACCTTAACCGACATAGATCATGTGAGCATCATGAAATCCAGTGTGTAATCCCCACACCGAAAAAGGTGGAATCACCGGCCAAAGTGAACCAAAACATGCTAGCGTATATAGGGAGTCGAACCCTGCTAGATCCCTATATTGGCAGTATAGGTTCAAAGACTAGGAGATATAAGGAGACCCATACCCGGCATGCCGGACAGTCTCATCTCATGAGAGTTACGTGAACCTCCGCCCTTCCCGAAGGAAGGCATCACCGCTCATAGCTAGCCTATCGGTGCTCAGTATAAAGTTCCATTACATTCAACTCATACATCATGGAAGCTGGCTTCTAGCATGAGGACATCATAGCTCATTAGATGATTTCTCATCTCATCATTAGTATTAAGTATGCATTAACTTCAATACTTTCATTAGAGTGTTCATAGAGACTGGTCTCTTCATTAGCTTTACACTCTCATAGGTGAGTACGTTTTAACATTTACTTAGGCTCATTTGAGATTGCTCTCATCTTTCACATTAGCCTCTTATCATTTGTCACCCATTCATTAACTTTAGCACATTTACTCTTCATAATTACTCACTTTACGTGAATGTTCATTTCATCGTATGCCAATGCACTTGGCTTTAGTGTGTTCACACTCTTACTTAACCCTCTAGGGTTTCATTATCTCATCACATACATCTTAGGTCACTTACTTTTAAATGTATGCTAGACTTATGAGTCCACACATACAAGCCATGAGGCTTCATTCATAGTGTCTAAGTGATTCATTTTACCCAAGATTATGTGGTACAAGACTTATGCATCTTGTAGATGCCAAGATATTGATTTCGATCTTTAGAGGCAGCATTCATTAAATATTTTTACGTATGACTTATGTGTCAATACGGAATTGGGCAAGGGAACCCGATTTCGAATCCCTTGGCACACTTAATCTTATATTAAACTTGGTGATTTATTTTTCAGATTTGGGGACCCTAGTTCGATCCCCATCAGCCCCATAATATTTCCTTTCTTTTCTCTATTTTTCGTCAAGGCAGGAGGTTGTGGGTTCAATCCCCACAAGCTCATTTTTTTCTCTTAATTTATCTTTAACTTCTCACCTATCCAAGAGGTTGTGGGTTCAATCCCCATTCACATTTTTATTTTCTCCTTTATTTTTCTCCTAACTCTCTCATCCATTCAAGAGGTTGTGGGTTCAATCCCCACTCTCCACATTTATTTTTCTCCTTTATTTTTCTCCTAACTCTCTCATCCATTCAAGAGGTTGGGGTTCAATCCCCACTCTCCACATTTATTTTTCTCCTTTATTTTTCTCCTAACTCTCTCATCCATTCAAGAGGTTGGGGTTCAATCCCACTCTCCACATTTATTTTTTCCTTTATTTTTTTATGAAATTTTTAATTTTACATTTGTGAGGTCTTGGGTTCAATTCCCAATGACCTCAAATTTTTAATTTTTTTAAAATTAGTCATTTTGGCAGACTACAAATTTCCAAGCTGGAAATTTGGTCTCTTCCAATCCATTTTTCTCTCATTCTTTTGTTGATTTTTTTGTAGCATTTTGAGTGACATTCAGTCAGCCACCTTAACCTTTTATGAACATCACGTTTTTAGCATTTTTACACACGCAAAACACAACATTTAACATACAAATTTCAGGCAGCAAACATAGTCAAATTTTCAGCACACACATGCTCAAAACAGTCCACTTAATACTTTTCCGGAATATATTTCATCCTTTACATGATTTCTACCACACATTCAACACATAATCACAACCAGACCTAACATTATCTACCAGAAGACATACCAACGCATGCTTTGAATCGTTCAAGGATCTAATGACAGGGATGCAACGGGGACAACCTTAGTCTTTCAATCGTGATTTAAACTGAACCTTAAGGGTCTCTTGGGAAAGGGACCAAGAGAGAAGAAAACCCATACCTTAATGTCGTTCAAAACTTGTTTAAATGCTGCCAATTTACCATGAAACCAAGCCTCACCACCGAAACTTCAAGCACAATCCCGTCAAGAACTTGTTGTTGATTTTTGTTTTTAACTTAGTTTTTCGTTTGAGTTTTTGTGTGTAAGTTTTCAAGAGTGAAGAACTATTATTTTCAGTTATTTTAATGACAAAAAACGTGAGAATGAGAGTGAGAGATGTGAGAATGAGAGGATTAGGATTATGATTAGGATTAGGAGAGTTAGGTGGAGACTAAGTCAAACTAGGACTCCTCATTATTTATTAATTTTATTATTATTATTTTTTTATTAAAAATCTGATTTTCCCTTACTTAAATCAGCTTTTTAAATATTAATTAATTCAACTAATTCACTTAATAAAATTAAATCAATTTAATCCTTGCTTCCACCAAGGCTCGAACCCGGGTGAAGCTAGATTTTGCTTAAAGGGTCAAATTCGGCAACCTCCTACCTGAATTGCCCCTCCACCATATTAATTAATTAATTAATTAAATATTTAGGGTAATTACAATACTACCTTAGCCTGGAAAAGACCATTTTACCCCTAGACCCTCCAAACTTACAATTACCCCTTTTTAAGTCTGGTTAAGACTCATCCGGATAAATCTTCATATTCGGGTGCCCTACATGGCTGGACCCAACCTTTCCTAGCTCAACTAAATCACCAAGTTAGTTTGCTTGGTTGTTGCAGAGGTTCAGAGGTCTGGTTCTACGCGCATCAATTCGTGTGAACCCGATCTAATCTAGGCATTCTAGATACGTTAGACATTACTTAGCATAGTCATTTTTAGGGTTGTTACATTATCCCCCCCCCTTAGGAACATTCGTCCCCAAATGACACTACACATCATTTTAAAATAAAGAGGGTGATTTTCGAAGATATCTTAACATACTTGAGACTTTACTCTTTGTGAATTTTTGTTTCACACTTACTCTGGATAATGCATATTACTCAAGCTTATCTGAAGCTTCATATTTGAGATTGAGGAACTTCCTTCTCAATCGCACTTAACTTGATGCACCTCACAACTCATGCAACACAAAAATCATGTCCACGCTATACAAAAAAGCAACATGACATGCAAACATGAATTCATTTTAACTCTAACTTATTCGGAAACTTAACCTTACTACCCTGTTTTGATAGTCTATGGTAGTCTAGCATTTATGAAGTAATCATACCTAAGCCATCTCCTTGAGCTAGTAAGCAGCCAACTTAGCCTTCTCCTCTTCATCAATACTCATAGCAGGCTTTAGAACCTACCATGCACTCACCTCCATGCGAACAACCACTCTTATCAAACGTCTTTCGTTCACGCTGGGCATTTCTATCACTGCCCCTTCTTGGAAGGCCAGATCTTGAGTCTGGCGCCTTAGACCACTTGGCCATCCTAATTCTTGTGTGTATTCTTCTACGCGCGCACACAAGAAGGAAGTTAGATACTTAGAATGACACAAAGTGTCAAAGCTCTAGATAGCACGATAAAGAGTAGAAGAAGGGAAATTTTCCTACGCATCATGCAGTCTCTAATTCAGGATAGTGGTGCACTTCACTACCATGACTTAGAAACTACTCGATGTGGTTGATGTGAACTTATTATCCTCGAATTTACCTAACGCTCTGATACCAACTTTGTCACGACGGAGTCTAGACCCAGACGAGACCGGCGTCGTTGACCTCTCAGAGGTCGCAGACAAGCCTACATACGTCATCGTTACTTCATCTAGGTTAATTTTAGCGGAAAATTTGAACTTTTTGTTACTTAACATTCTATAAGACATTCTACTTAAACTCATAAACGTTCACAATCAACCATCTAATATTAAGATCATCAAATGAAAGAAATAGTTCATACTGCATTAAGTGTATACTTGCCAAAATGGCACCAATACAATGTCTGAAATAAGATGAGAAAGAAACGCTAGTGGAACATACTCCACTAACTCAAACCTATATCTAAGCTAGAATATAATGGGCAAGCGTCCTCGAAAGCATGAGGGCCTACCAAATCGGATGAATGCTCCACGTCCGGATAGCTGCAACGTCGTACTGTAAGCTCTAACGTCCACCTGTGCCTGCACCTAAAAGTAGATATTGTATGGGATTAGTACACACTTGTACTAAGTATGGGTATATGCAAGCACACACCAAGGACATGCATGAGTAAGAATAGCTCTTTCCTAACAACATGATTTATGGAAAGTCAAGTCAGTGGACTTGCCAAATTTGGATTAGGAAAGTCAGTGGACTTGCCAAATTTGGATTAGGAAAGTCAGTGGACTTGCCAAATTTGGATTAGGAAAGTCATGCCATGAGAGTAACATGCATCATCATACTTATCATTTTGCAAGCAGCACATAATAACGTATTGCACATATCATATCACGTAGTTCACATCATTCTTTCATATGCCATGAGACCTTGGAATCATGGACTTGACATTAGGACTTCCCAAAATGAGGGCTCAACATATGGGACCTCAACTAGGGAGCCTTCTTTAGCAAACACAGAGTCTGCTTCATTCATTCATACGTACTTCATTTTCATTCATATACTAGTGCAATCACTAGTCATACCTAGGATGTAGTTTAAGACTCTCATCGGGTTTGCTGTGCAATGACCAAGAATAACCTAGTGTCATTACTTAAGTCTAGCTCACCTCTTGATTATCCTATCCTAACACCTTTGGTATCGTTCATTTCATTATGTATGCATTTTGAGGCTGGCCTCATTCTTTCTTTGGGACTTTAACCTTAACCGACATAGATCATGTGAGCATCATGAAATCCAGTGTGTAATCCCCACACAAAAAGGTGGAATCACCGGCCAAAGTGAACCAAAATGCTAGCGTATATAGGGAGTCGAACCCTGCTAGATCCCTATATTGGCAGTATAGGTTCAAAGACTAGGAGATATAAGGAGACCCATACCCGGCATGCCGGACAGTCTCATCTCATGAGAGTTACGTGAACCTCCGCCCTTCCCGAAGGAAGGCATCACTCATAGCTAGCCTATCGGTGCTCAGTATAAAGTTCCATTACATTCAACTCATACATCATGGAAGCTGGCTTCTAGCATGAGGACATCATAGCTCATTAGATGATTTCTCATCTCATCATTAGTATTAAGTATGCATTAACTTCAATACTTTTTAGAGTGTTCATAGAGACTGGTCTCTTCATTAGCTTTACACTCTCATAGGTGAGTACGTTTTGGTAACATTTACTTAGGCTCATTTGAGATTGCTCTCATCTTTCACATTAGCCTCTTATCATATTGTCACCTCACATTCTTTAACTTTAGCACATTTATCTTCATAATTACTCACCCTTTACGTGAATGTTCATTTCATCGTATGCCAATGCACTTGGCTTTAGTGTGTGTCACACTCTTACTTGAACCCTCTGGGTTACATTATTATCACATAATATCTTAGGTTCACTTACTTTTTAAATGTATGCTAGACTTATGAGTCCACACATACAAGCCATGAGGCTTCATTCATAGTGTATCTAAGTGATTCATATTTACCCAAGATTATGTGGTACAAGACTTATGCATCTTGTAGGTATGCCAAGATATTGATTTCGATCTTTAGAGGCAGCATTCATTAAATATTGTTTACGTATGACTTATGTGTCAATACGGAATTGGGCAAGGGAACCCGATTTCGAATCCCTTGGGCAACACTTAATCTTATTTAAACTTGGTGATTGCATTTTTCAGATTTGGGGACCCTAGTTCGATCCCCATCAGCCCCATAATATTTCCTTTCTTT
This sequence comes from Solanum lycopersicoides, assembly GCA_022817965.1. Lineage (NCBI taxonomy): Eukaryota > Viridiplantae > Streptophyta > Magnoliopsida > Solanales > Solanaceae > Solanum > Solanum lycopersicoides. The sequence goes on from JAJJBR010002720.1 coordinate 93,289, forward strand.
TTCTCCTCTATTTTTCGTCAAGGCAAGGAGGTTGTGGGTTCAATCCCCCAAGCTCATTCTTTTTCTTTAATTTATCTTTAACTTTCTCACCTATCCAAGAGGTTGTGGGTTCAATCCCCATTCACCTCATTTATTTTCTCCTTTATTTTTCTCCTAACTCTCTCATCTTCAAGAGGTTGGGGTTCAATCCCACTCTCCACATTTATTTTTCTCCTTTATTTTTCTCCTAACTCTCTCATCCATTCAAGAGGTTGGGGGTTCAATCCCACTCTCCACATTTATTTTCTCCTTTATTTTTTCCTAACTCTCTCATCCATTCAAGAGGTTGGGGTTCAATCCCACTCTCCACATTTATTTTTCCTTTTTTTTTTTCATGAAATTTTTATATAATTTACATTTGGTGAGGTCTTGGGTTCAATTCCAATGACCTCACAATTTTTAATTTTTTTAAAATTAGTCATTTTGGCCGAGACTACAAATTTCCGCAAGCTGGAAATTCGTCTCTTCAATCCATTTTTCTCTCATTCTTTTTGATTTTTTTGTAGCATTTTGAGTGACATTCAGTCAGCCACCTTAACCTTTATGAACATCACGTTTTTAGCATTTTTACACACGCAAAACACAACATTTAACATACAAATTTCAGGCAGCAAACATAGTCAAATTTTCAGCACACACATGCTCAAAACAGTCCACTTAATGCACTTTTCCGGAATATATTTTTCATCCTTTACATGATTTTTACACACATTCAACACATAATCACAACCAGACCTAACATTATCTACCAGAAGACATACCAACGCATGCTTTGAATCGTTCAAGGATCTAATGACAGGGGCATGCAACGGGGACAACCTTAGTCTTTCAATCGTGATTTAAACTGAACCTTAAGGGTCTCTTGGGAAAGGGACCAAGAGAGAAGAAAACCCATACCTTAATGTCGTTCAAAACTTGTTTAAATGCTGCCAATTTACCATGAAACCAAGCCTCACCACGAAACTTCAAGCACAATCCCGTCAAGAACTTGTTGTTGATTTTCGTTTTTAGCTTAGTTTTTCGTTTGAGTTTTTGTGTGTAAGTTCTTCAAGAGTGAAGAACTATTATTTTCAGTTATTTTAATGATAAAAAACGTGAGAATGAGAGTGAGAGACGTGAGAATGAGAGGATTAGGATTATGATTAGGATTAGGAGAGTTAGGTGGAGACTAAGTCAAACTAGGACTCTTCATTATTTATTAATTTGATTATTATTATTTTTTTATTAAAAATCTTATTTTCCCTTACTTAAATCAGCTTTTTTAAATATTAATTAATTCAACTAATTCACTTAATAAAATTAAATTAGTTTAATCCTTGCTTCCACCAAGGCTCGAACCCAGGTGAAGCTAGATTTTGCTTAAAGGGTCAAATTCGACAACCTCTACCCGAATTGCCCCTCCACCATATTAATAATTAATTAATTAAATATTTAGGGTAATTACAATACTACCCTTAACCTGGAAAACACCATTTTACCCTTTGACCCTCCAAACTTAAGATTACCCCTTTTTAAGTCTGGTTAAGACTCATCCGGGTAAATCTTCATATTCGGGTGCCCTACATGGCTGGACCCAACCTTTCGTAGCTCAACTAACTCACCAAGTTAGTTGGCTTGGTTGTTGCAGAGGTTCAGAGGTAAAGTTCTACGCGCATCAATTCGTGTCAACCCTATCTAATCTAGGCATTCTAGATACATTAGAGATTACTTAGCATAGTCATTTTTAGGGTTGTTACATTATCCCCCCCCCCCCTTAGGAACATTCGTCCCCGAATGACACTTTACATCATTTTAAAATAAAGAGGGTGATTTTTGAAGATATCTTAACATACTTGAGACTTTACTCTTTGTGAATTTCTGTTTCACACTTACTCTGGATAATGCATATTACTCAAACTTATCTGAAGCTTCATATTTGAGATGGAGGAACTTCCTTCTCAATCGCACTTAACTTGATGCACCTCACAACTCATGCAACACACAAATCATGTCCACGCTATACAAAAACAGCAACATGGCATGCAAACATGAATTCATTTTAACTCTAACTTATTCGGAAACTTAACCTTACTACCCTGTTTCGATAGTCTATGGTAGTCTAGCATTTATGAAGTAATTCATACCTACGCCATCTCCTTGAGCTAGTAAGCAGCCAACTTAGCCTTCTCCTCTTCATCAATACTCATAGCAGGCTTTAGAACCTACCATGCACTCACCTCCATGCGAACAACCACTCTTATCAAACATCTTTCGTTCACGCTGGGCATTTCTATCACTGCCCATTCTTGGTAAGGCCAGATCTTGAGTCTGGCGCCTTAGACCACTTGGCCATCCTAATTCTTGTGTGTATTCTTGTACGCGCGCACATAAGAAGGAAGTTAGATACTTAGAATGACACAAAGTGTCAAAGCTCTAGATAGCACGATAAAGAGTAGAAGAAGGGAAATTTTCGAGGAAATAAAAAATGTAAGGATATTCACGCAAGCAATTTGGTAGAAATAAAGTAGGTGACATTTGATAAAGGACAAGCAGTCGGACCAACTAATAAAATAGTGTCACAATTAAGCAACTTTATAGGAACAATTGCAAGGAATCCTAGATTCATCAGCTTGATGTATACTAGTTGGCATGTGGTGCCAAAGGATACTAAAAGGCGCATGTGGGAATATATCAATGTAAGAACAACCACTCTTGAGATGCATATTTTATTATTTGTTTTTACTTACTGAAGCTAAATAAATTTTATTTTGCACAGTCCAAATTTCTACTTCCGTATAAGGAAAGAAGTGGGTGATGACTGGTCTTCGTGATGCTTGGAGGCGACACCAGAAAAAATTTAAAAAGATTTTATTTGATAAAAAAAGTACCCTTGAGGATATGCTAGCAAAATGTCCTGATGGCATTCCACATAATCAATTCCGCCAGTTAATCGAGTATTTGAAACACCCAACTGTTCAAGTAAGGCTAAAATAGTGCATTTCTACTCATCGACTAATTTTGCATCATATCTATTCTTTTTATACATATCAATTCAATTATCTCTTTATATTTAACAATAGGCCATATGCGAGATGAATTCTCAAAACAGGAAAAAACAAAAGTGGAGGCGTCGAATGGGACCTATTAATTTTGCTAGAGTACGCGTGGCATTGGTAATACTTAGCTGACATTTCATACACAATTTGATTTTCATTTTTTTGTACTTTATTAGTTTTTAAATTTCTTTTGATATAATCTGTAGCGTGCATCCAAAGACAACAACGAAGAACCATCAAAGTCTCAAATGTTTATTGCAACTCCTACCAAGACGAGAAAGGAAATCCAGGCTGATACCCAAGCTGCAATAGTAAATTTTTTAAAGAGAACTAGTAGTGACTTTTATTTAGACTTAACACTTATATATTGTGGGGAGTTTGACTACATTGAATTTTTTCATGTATGCCTTATTCTTTTTCTTCTTCTTTTACTTCTTCTTCTTGTGCAAGTGCGAGGAGATATCAATTATTTGTCGATGTCGCTGAATTATTTACTGCGAAGAGTTGTCATAATGTTTTAATGATTGATCGCTATATAGGATTGGAAATGATATCGTACTTACAATTCACTATGGATGCCAATTTTAATGAATAGGTTGAACTTCAAAATCGCCAAAATTCTAGGAAAACAACTGATGATGCATTTAGGGCAGTGTTTGGAAAGGAGAAGCCTGGTTGAGTTAGGTGCTATGTTATATCAGTGGCAACAAGTTCTTTGAGGAAAGATGAGAAAATTGGATGAGCTACTGACCAAGGCACCACGGGTACAACAACGGGCTGTGGTTCACTTTACGGGCAATAGGGGTGGTCGCGGACATCACTTAGACATTTAAGGCTTATGGCCATTTGAGGCAGGCCACTGCCTCACTCTTCACGAGCACCACCACGGCTCTTAGTGCTCTTCACGAACTGTGAAGCGGGGCGTGAAGACCAGACGTGTTTCACTAAAATTAAGGTCAAGTAGGTCATTTCATTTTAAGTCCAATTAATGTGGAGATGTTTTGGGTAATTTAGGGGTTCAATATAAATAGGACTTAATTCATTTTTCAACCATTCCCAAATAAAATATACAAACACCCAAATTGAAATCAGAACCTCCCACTTCTCTCTAAACTCTCTCTCTACAAAGTTCCTCAACTGAATAACATTCAATCTTTAAGATAGGGTTCAAGTTTCAGGGTTTTCAACCCAATTTCTTGGAAAAGATTGAATTAGGTATGCTTGATTTTCAGTCTAGGGATCGTTTCCCCAAGAGGCCCCATCAAAGTTGGATTTTAAAATCTCTAATTTCTAGGTTTTCGATCAAACTCATGGGTCTCTTTCTAAACTTGTTTTCATTTATCTAAATTGATTATTTATGATTATATATGATTTTTCATGGATGAATTCATGTAATGCTTATGGTTTTTAAACGATATCCCCTTAGACAAATGAAATTTTATTCTTTATCAAAATTTAAACCCTAGCTTGTGGTTGATGGCGATTGAATGATTACTTTGTAATTCATTATTGTATTACATTTGTATACATAATGAATGAATGAAATTGAATTAGGCCTTTTATGGTCGGATATGTATTTCTCCAATTGGATGGTTTGATGTGGTCGAGTGTTCACTCTTGGGTCCTGGATTTATTTATAAGAATTTGGAGAAAGTTTATATAATAAGGAACCGGTTGAAAACAGCCTATAGCCTGCAAAAGTCTTATGCGGACTATAGGAGAATGGACTTAGAATTTGAAGAGGGTGATAAGGCGTACCTAAAAATTTCACCCTTGAAAGGAGTGCCAAGATTTAGAAAGAAAGGCAAGTTGAGTCCTCGTTATGTGTGTCCCTAAGAAAATTTGCAAAGGGTTGGCAAGGTTGAATACGTGTTGAAAGTACCTAGTGAATTGGCTTTGGTTCATCGGTGTTCTATGTTTCCATGCTTATGAAGTGCATCTATGATCGTGAGTCCATTCTTCCTATTGAGGGTCTAGATGTAAAAGAGAACCTCTTCTATGAGGAGGTTCCTCTTAAAATCCGTGATAGACAAGTGAACAAGTTAAGGAACAATGGGTAGCTTCCATAAAGGTATTATGGAAGAACCACCTAGTTGAGGGAGCAACATGGGAGGCCGAGGCCGACATGAAGTCCCGTTACCCTCATCTCTTTGTTTAAGTAGTTTAGTTGTTCCTACTAATAATGAAAGTGATTAATAAATTGAAATTGACTTGTTTTTCAAAGATGCGAATATTTATGATGAAGGCTTTTTCTAAAAAAAAGTTTCATGTGAAAATGCTCTTTTGCTTGTTTTTTTCACTTATTCTATACTTGTTATGTCGTTGCCTTTATGAAATGAGATTCTGCATGTTGATATGTTTTGAAAGAAATTTTAGAATAAGTGACTCCATATTTTGTGTCGAGATCATGTTGTTGATTGAGAAGGTGGTTCCTCATGTTGTGGTTTTGAGCTCATATGTGTTGTAAATGATATTTTGAGTTACTTTCTAAATGCCATGTTATTATGTTAATTTGAGTTGTAACTCATATGATTTTGTATGTTTTTGGTTGGGCTGCTAGTATTGAGTCTATCATTTCTATTCAAAAGATTTTTAGTGCCATTCGGGGACGAATGATACTAAAGGGGATAATGTAACACCCTGAAAGTCCATAATCTAATCTAGAGCCTCACAGGAGTGTCGAAGGGTTGTAACAATGTGATAAGTTCAATAATAGTGTATAAAAGTCATTTAGGAATTTTTAGAGTCAAAATGTCAAGGAACGTCCACGACGTCTGGAGACTAGTGCAAAATGTGCTAATGTGCCTTAGTACATTTCACAAGATTTTAGGAGTCAGAAATTGATATTTGGTTGTCAGGTGTCTAACACGTATTAGAATAGGTTTAGGGTTAAAACGTCCGGATACGACTCCCCAAGGACCACCCTAGGGGTCCTTGGAGAGGACCCTTTCATTATAACCCAAAGCTGTCAAATGGGAAATTTCAGGCGGTGTCCACCTACGCTTGCCATTGACGGGGCGTAGGTGAGACGACGGTGCGTCGATGCCTCTGTCGCTGGACACTTAGCCACTTTTCCAAAAGTGTCCAAATGCAAGGTCTCTGACAAAAACGACCGACCTGCATGAAGGTTGGTCCCAAGGCCCGTCGTATGACCTACGGACTGTTGGTCGTGGTGTCGTAGGTCAGGATTGCAATTTCACTAGTGAGTTTTAGTTAGCTCATTTAATTAAATTAGTTAGTTAGGGGTTAATTATTGACTAAGGGTTGGTTAATTAGGTTAGTTAATTAACTATATAACCTACCCTAAGTCTAAAACATCACTTAACACCTCTCAATTCCCAAACCAAAAATGCTCTTCCTTCTCTCTACTTTCTCTCTCCAAAAAAGAACTCCATTGAAGGGCTAGGTCAAGGTATTTAGGGCATCAAGAAGGGGGGGTTTCTCCATCAATCCTCAACAATAAACAAGGTATGGGATCCTTTCACCTTTCGGATTCCTTTTCCCAAAGGGTTCATCCAAAATTGATTTCAAAAAGATGATTTTCATGTGGGTTTCTTTCTATTACTAATTTGATCTTATAAATTGTATTGGTTATGTTTTTTTAATTATTATTATGCCTAGATTATGATGTATTATGATTCAATTATGCTAGTTCTTGATGATTTAACCTTGTTTGTGAAATAGATCATGAAATTGACCCAAGTCCCTAACAGTAGGTTAAGAACTAGAGTTGAACTGGATGATAGTGATGCAATTGACTATATTATTGTGTTAATTACTATTGATTATTGAATTGTATGGTTAATGGTAAGACCAAGATGATGGATTTTTGAAGGAGATTGGGTAAGTATTGATATCTTAAACCTTTTACTTCAATTATGATGACTTGTACTTGGTGATGAAGTTCAATTGATGTTATCTTGTGATTTGATTAAGTAGCCTTGGTATGATGATGAGATTGATATGTATTGATTACGTGATTATGAGATTATGATTAAGATGAATTGACATAAGGTTGGCAATGAAGTACCTATGTGCCTTATTATATTATGGTGATGTTAATATGCTGATCTCAAATGTGAGGGTTCTAATGAAAGGTGTTTTCATGCAATTCCTATTGATCTAATGACTATGAGTATATATGGAGCTATATTCCTATGACCTAATTAAGTTATGATTAATAATGAAAGACATTTCAGAAGGAAGTCTAGCTTATCACCGAGTGAACTAGTAGTGAACAGTGTCCCTTCCCACATAGGGAAGGTAGGATCACTATTGTACTCATAAGATTGGAGACTATAATGAAGGTAGCATAAAGAGGGTACCAAACACATATCCTAGTTCTTGAATTATGTTTCCCCCATAGGAATACTAGCTAGTGGATCCACATAGATGATATGTTCATGTATTGGTACTACCTTGGCAAGTATTCCACCTTCTTTCGGTGTAGGGTTCCATGACATCGAATTTCATATTAGCTAATGTGGTGTATGTCGGTTAAGGCAAGATGTTGCCAAAAGTAAAATGAAGTAATAAAATGAATCCTAACTAGGGGGACTTAAGGTGTTTGATTAAGTTAGGTTGGGGCATGGGACTTTCCCTATACATCCTAGAAAGTTATTCTTATGTTTTATGCTTTGATGAGATATATGTTATGCTTATGTTGATTCTTCATATTAATGGTCTATATTGCTAAATGTCAGGATGAATATTTATAATTATATGATATGTGAAGTTGTACATTATTCATGATCTTTTGGCTAGTTTGCTTGGTTGAGTGAGGTTACTGGGCTTCACTTGACCATTGCACTAGTAGACTTGGTGAAGGATTATGGATAAGTGTTTTTCCTTATGTTGTAATGTTATGGACTTATGAACATGCTTTGTGGTTATACTATGATGTTACGGTTGTATTGACTATTAGTGCTATTATACTATATACATGTTCACTTGGATTACCTTTAGTAGGTTGGTCTTGTGTTGAATATGCTTGTATCATAAGAGGTATACGAATATAGCCTTATATGTGTTCTTCTGTTGTGCCCAAGACTTTTCAAAGTAACTTGACGTGCTCTTATAAAATATCCCTTTTTAGCATGATTCCTATGTTGTGTGTGAATATGTCCCATACTTATTACAAGTGATGTGTTAACCCCATTTCTCTATTTCTCCCAAACATTTTAAGTTCCGACCGTTTAGGAGATTGTGGCCATTTGACAGGAAGGCTTGGAATTATTCTCTAAGTGTGGGTATGTCCTCAAGTTCCGAGGATGATGCCTTGTTCTTATTCTACCTATGTTTCTTTGTTATTGTCAAATGACGATCATTTCACTCTAGTTGTTTCAAGATATTGTTGTAAGCACTAAGTGTCATGTATACATTTGTGTAAGGAATTTCCCATATTGTTTTATTCCGTATACATGGTTTAATATGAGACATCCTTATTCACACTATATTATGTATGTTATCTATATGTCGCATAAAAGTAGAAGACTATGTAATCTTCTTATACGAGGAGTCTAAGTAAACTCACTATGAATATATTTTGTGTAAGCGAGAGGTTTAAGTAAACCTCAAGAAGTAGATGTAGATGAAAACTGTTAATTTTCCGCACTTTTTAACCTATGAATGTTATGACGACTGCTAAGAGGCTAGTCTTAGTCCTCTCTGAGGACGACGACGCTGGTTACGTCTAAGGGGTACTTCCCGGATATGACACTAACTTAGTTTGGATACTACTTAAAGGTTAAAGAATGACCATGTTGTACGGAAAACTAGTAACTTGAACTAGTGTGGTGTTAGGTCTAGTATTGTTGATTTGAAGTGACATTTAAGGGTTAAAACTCGTATAGATAATAATAAATATATGTATACAAAACTAGGTGTTTTGGAACAAAGTCCAAGTAGTGGAGTGCCAAGCAAAGGGGAAAGTCAAGGTTTCCCCAAAAGAGAGTCTAATGCCCCTAAGCTTCACGAGCACCACCACGGCTTGTGGTCATGACCACGTCCAGTGTGCAGGCTCTGTGAAGTTGCCTTCGCCATGAGGGAAGGGCTCCAAGTGTATTAACACAACCTCAACCTTAACAAGCGGGACCACGGCTCATGAAGGTGGCACAGAGTTGCCTTGGCCTTAGGGAGTTTTGGGGTCGTTTCGGATGAGCTACTGACCAAGGCAACACGGGAACCACAACGGGTTGTGGTTCACTTTACAGGCATTGGGGGTGGTAGCTTACATCACTTAGACATTTGGGGGTTATGGCCATTTGAGGGAGGCCACTTCCTCACTCTTCACGAGCACCACCACGGCTCTTAGTGCTCTTCACGAACTGTGAAGCGGGGCGTGAATACTAGACGGGTTTCACTAAAATTAAGGTCAAGTAGGTCATTTCCTTTTAAGTACAAATAATGTGGGGGTGGTTTGGGTATTTAAGGGGTTAAATATAAAAAAGGACTTAATTTATTTTTAAACCATTTCCAAATAAAAAATACAAACACCCAAATTGAAATCAGAACCTCCCACTTCTCTCTAAACTCTCTCTCGACAAAGTTCCTCAACTGAAGAACATTCAAGCTTTAAGATAGGGTTCAAGCTTCAGGGTATTCAACCCAATTTCTTGGAAAATCTTCAATTAGGTATGTTTGATTTTCAGTGTTGGGATCGTTTCCCCAAGAGGCCCCATCAAAGTTGGATTTCAAAATCTTTAATTTCTATGTTTTCGATCAAATTCATGGGTCTCTTTCTAAACTTTTTTTCATTTATCTAAATTGATTATTTATGATTATATATGATTTTTCATGGATGAATTCATGTAATGCTTATGGTTTTTGAATGATATCCCCCAGGACCAATGAAATTTCATTCTTTATCAAAATTTTAACCCTAGCTTGTGGTTGATGGCGATTGAATGATGCGAATCTAGAATGTTACTTTGTAATTTGTTATTGTATTACATTTTTATACATGATGAATGAATGAAACTGAATTAGGGTTAAATTCTTGAAGTAAATCTTGAAGTCGATGAGTAAGGGATTTCAAGGTGATGGGAATTCTTGTGTTGAATTGTTGATTCACTTGTAGTGAAGATAACTACTTGATTGCATATTGTGGAATTGAATCATTATTTGATCTTCCCTATAACCCTAAGTATGATCAAGTATGCTATTATATGGTTATGCATGTTATTATATGACCTTGTATGTTTTGAGATGATTGTTAATGTGTTGTTATGTTAGTTTAAAGTAATTCTCATAAACACTATTTGACTATGATATAAATGATATATTCTCACATGATGATGGTTATATTATTAATGGTCATTATCATCTTGAGACCTATTGATCTATATGATATATGAGAGATTAAGTCCCTAAGGTATTCTTTATGAACCAACCAATGCTTAAGTAAAGATTAATGATTAGCTGAAAAGGGAATTTGAGCTTAGCACCGAGTGGATATGCAAATGAGATGGTTTCCTTCACAAAGGAAGGTAAGTTCCCACTATGATGTCTCATGAGATGGAAACCTGCACGTTAATAAGTATAAGTTTTCTATTAGCAATCTCCATATCATGTAACTATGTTGTAACGACTCGAGAGTATAACCTAGATTAAATGGCATCCTCAAGTCATCACACGTCATATAAGACTCCGAGAAGTCTCACACAAGCCACTCATATCAATTATTGCACAATATACACCAAAACAAGTACGAATTTAAAACTTTCTTCACACACGAAGAATACTTTCATTAATACGCAAGCGGAAGACTTCTTTATAAACATTTAACCTTTACAATGTCTCATTAAACTATCTAATACTTTGAATGCACAACATTGGGACTAAGCACATACAAGACAAAATAAACACTAAGACATAAAACGAACATGTGGGTCTTGTCCTCGAATCAATGAGGACTCATTAAAAGATCATCTTCAACCCTTAGATACATATCCATCATCCATGGCATATCAAGACTTCTAGTTCCCTACACTTTAGTCAAAAAGGGAAAATAAGGGGTTAGCACATTGAATTCACTATGTATGGAAGCAATGCAAAACCCATAAAAAAGAGACATTTAGCATATAACATGCTTTCATGCCATTTTATAAAAACCTTCAGAAGAGAGTTTATGAGACATAATACAATTCAATAATCACATATAAGACATATTCTATATAACAACAATGACATGAACATACTCACATCGACCCTCTACTAGAGGTTATCCTAAGACCCACCTAAGTAAGATATGAAGCGGCCGCCCTTACAACCCTTTCACACACACTTAGATGGTCTCAAGACTACCTAAAGTAAAGTTATTCCAATACGTCACATATCACATAGTCCATATTCAATAGGATAAGACTTTACATAATTTAGACTCCCTACCTAAGGCTACTCTAAGACCCACTAAGTAAAACATGAAGAGACCGCCCATACAACCTGTTCAAGCCTACCTATGCAATCCTCAAAGCTACACTAGATAAGACCCTTTCTATTCAACATGTATCATTAAGAGAACAATACTCATTAAAACATTTTGAGAGACAATCATATATGTAGAGGACTTCACATAATTGTCTTGGAAAGACCTAGGGAACCTACATCCTAGCATCTTTAAAGCCTACATGTGTAGATAGCGTCTCATTCCACTACCTAAACGTTGTATAACTTCTCCAATACTAGAATGTATACCACATGATGAGAATAGGCATTAACCAACATAGACCATACTCTCTAGGCATGGAATCCGTAGTCAAACCCTACTCTGATAGAGGGTGTTCTACATGTGAAGGGTAGAACTAGGACACATCCCATGGAGGCCCATGGTTAAGGAATACCAAGGGCTTCTTTGTACTCTAGGCTCCTTATCAATTAGAGATACTACCCACATCATATTCACTTGGTGCTTAGCCTTATTTATCATAGAGTAAGTTCATTCACATAAAGGTTTATGAGAGGGTACCCTTTCTTAGTCCTACCAACCCATAATACCGCTACCAATAATGGGTCCACTAGGGCTGCCACTCAAGGTCTATAAGAATAGATCTTATAACATTCTTAGAGATGGTTTCATTCAATTCGAGCCAACCTATCCCTAAGTCCATCATTCACACAAGAAGGATATCATTACGACTTTCAACTTCAAGGATATCTTAACCGTCTTTCTATATTGAAGGTTCCAAATATTAGTCATGCTTAGAAAGGAAGCATCTTAGGTCTACCGATCCTAGACTTTCTTTCAACATACACGTACAAGATAAAGGTGTTTTAGCCTACTAAGTCAAGATGGTCATATTCACATATCTTTCATGCATCAAGAAGAGGGACTTAGGTCTACCAAATCAAGACACAACATTAATCATATCACATAATCAATATCATTCAATTACAAAGTAGGGAGACTAAGTCTACCACACAAGATACCACATAATCATATAAGGCTCTTCTTAGTCCTTTATCACCACATACCATCACTTAAAGAAGAATCACAACCCTTTACACTCATGTAAGATCAGATAGTCAACACATGAATACTTCACTTCATACCTTAACATTATACAAGAGTACACATATATCACATAACAACATCACCTCACATATTTATACAAGTAATAACACCTTATACATGTTCACGTTACTTCACATAATAAACTTCATATTATACCTTCATATTAGCCCTGATATGATACTACTACATTATACATAATAATGCCGACAAAATAATGATCATCACATAATCAACACATAAACACCACCAGCATAAGTGGATCATACCAATCAATGCAATTCAATACTAATTCTACATAATATTGAGATATTAGGTAAACTTACCACCTTTCCATCAACATCATCAATTTTCCGCCATTACAATCATATCAGTTCACAAAGGATCTTACCAATAGCCATCAATAAGATTCCAACCAACAACTAAACAATATTCAATATGGATATAATCAAATTAAGGCATACTATAAACAATTCAACCATGATCAATACATAAATCAATAGCCCAAATCAATCTACACATGAATTCACTACTACCAAGCCATAATTAATTCACCCACATTATAGTAAAATTTAGGGATTTAAGAAGGTAAAGGGTTCATGGAGATTTTAATTTTGAAAATATCAATTATACATAAATCACATAATATCTTAACATTTGAAAACGTTCATGCAATAACCCATGATTTAGAGTAGAAATTGGACTTTTTCATAAACTTGAAAATCTTTGAAATCACTTTGAATTTGACTCTAAGGTGATATAAAGACTTAGGTGAAGAACTCACATACCTTATTAGAAGCAATCTAAGGAATCTTGAAGAAGAAATTCATTGAAATCCATCATCCAAGTTTTATAATCACCTTAAGCTCTTATTGAGCTTTTTGGAGAGAATTTGGGAAGGAAAGGGTTTTGATTTAGGTGATCGGGTCTAAATGAGAGTTTAATAACCTAAATACCCTTAAAATACCAAATTCACCTAAAACAGTTGTCCTCTTAATTTATAAGATTTGGGATTAACTTCCCAAAACACACCAAGCATAGCAGAAAAATTGCAGGCAGTGCAGGTCCAAACCACGACCTACCAAGGACAGTCCGTTGATAGGACCACACCATGTCGTTTGGGGGTTTTTGGTTTTGGTATGCAACTAAAAAATGTTCAGTCTTTACGATCCATCGACTCCACAAGTCGACGAGACATCATTTGAACGAGTGGCCGTCGTTTGGAGTCATTGATTGCCATTGCCATGTAGTTTCAAGCCTTGAGTAGGGGTCCTCCTCTAGGGACCCTAGTGGGTCCTAGGTGGAGTCGTACCTGGACGCTAAACAACTAAACATGCTTATCTAGGTCTTAGGAACATTTCATATCTATTTGAACTCTAACGAATACATAAAACATGCAAAGTCACACTAGAACACACAAGTACGTCTAAAGGCTAACTTTCGAACATCATGGACGTTCTGGGACGTTTGACTTGAAACTTAACCGGATTGACTTCAAAACACATATACACACTTATTAAGCTATTTAACAACCCTTATATCACTAGTGACGCTCTAGATAATCCTAGTTCAATTGAGGGTCGTTACATTCTCCCCCGCTTAAGAACATTCGTCCTCGCATGACACTTAAACACTTAATGGGAAAACGACCAAAGCAATCAGCCCACATTAAAGCATGAAATATCATAAACCATACACATATCTAGGAGGAATGTCACTCAACATAAAAAGACATCAAACAACATCATGTAATTCAAGCAAATAGAACTACATCTATGAACTCCTTATGCATCATTCTTTACCTTTTCTCATGATTTTTGAGAAATTTCATTCTCCAAGTTACATCATGCTCATTTACACATCATATAGCACATCATTCAAGTTTCTCATCAAAGCAAAATCATGCAATATTTTCAAATAAGCACATTTAAGCAATTTTCTCATAAAAGATCAACATGCAACTTCTCAATAACACATAAGGCATGCTCAACAATTCAATCTCATATAAAAATTTATACATGCTCATTATTCAACCTCATGAAGAAAATAGGCAGCCTATACTAGATGCACATGAACATGAGGAAATACCATGCATGAAAACTCATTTTTCTCATTTAACAAGAATTCAACTAAAACATGCATATCATAAGGAGAACATTTGGATACTCATTTTTCACAAAAGACTCCAACATAAACCAAGATAGGAACTCATAGTTTCAGGCTTGAATAAATACATCTGGAAAAGATAACGATATCTCACTTCATAACAACCATACTATTCACCATACACACCCACATAGGAGAAACCCCTCTAGGGTCAACATAATACGTCAAGATCTCATGAATACCAAAGAATCTCAAAAGTCTCACCATCTAGCCAAAACATCCCCCTACTAGGACAAGCTCACCTTTACTCTTTCAAACATTACCTCCTCCCTTTCTAAGGTTGGACCTAGACAAATTCAAACAACCTCAACTATCACTCCTCCAACTCTAACATAATTATTCATCATATATATAAACCCACCTCAAACATAACATATTCAAGTTGGGTTCTATCAACAATACTCACTATAACAACGTTACTCAACCAACCTAAGTGTAACACCCCAAAAATGAATTAGGGAAAGATAGAGCCTAAGATGACTGTGTCATGATATTATAAGGTCTAAAAATGACTAATAATAGTGTTTATATGAAGTATATGAAGTTTTGAAGAGTTTGGAAGTCAAACGTCCCAGACGTCCGAAAACTAGTCGAAGTTGAACTAGTGTGTCGTAGTGTTTTGTAGTGGAGTTTGGGGGATGGTTTGAGGGTTAAATTGAGTATAGATGGTTCCTATATGTATATTTACATGTCAAGGTCGAAACGTTTGATAACGACGCCACTGGGACCAGCCTAAGGGTCCCCAAGGAGGACGCAAACATGGGCCATCGAAGCTGCAAGGCAGCCGGGAAGTGAAGGCTGCTGCGCGAAGCGCAGCCAGCACTTGAAGGGGAAAAATATCGCCCTGCTATGTGGGGCCATTACAAACCATTCTGTATTGAAATTTTCCTGAACCAGGAATAAAAAATGCTTCCGCGACACGCAGTAAACTCCCAGATTTGATCGCGTTGTTTTAAAGTCAAATTAGAATTTGTTTAATGGTCCAATAGTTGCAGGGGTCTTTTGGGAACTTTAGGAATTAATTATTGGCGGTTATTTTAGGTATTTTAAGAGTAGTCAAGCAGTACAGTATCCATTTAGACTCTAAAATCCAAATCCAAACCTTTCTATCCCAAAATTCTACCAAAACCACCAATAAAGAAGAAGCGAAATTGGAGGCAACTTTAGGACGAATTCACCAATGAATCAAGATGGGTTTAAGGCTATAATATAAGGTATGTGAAGCTTATTCATCCATGGATTCTTCCATTAATGAAGTCCCCTTAGTTTTCCTCAATTGTGAATCCAAAGAACGCCATTCTAGAGAGGGTTGTGATTGCATTGTGGGTAAGGCTTAATTTTGATCCAATCTACTGGGTAGCATTCAATGATGTTTATATGATGATTATATGTTGTTTGCATGGAACTTTGATGATGAATTATAGTAATTGTTGAAGGTGATCATGGTGATTTTAGGCCATTAGAGGCTAGAAGAAGGTTTTATGTCAATCTTTGAATTGTATTCTATGATATTGGATCATGATTGAATTACCTAGAGATATGAATTGAACTAGGTTTAATTGATTAAGGATGATCTTGAGCAAGGAAGTTGAAATTGAACCTATGTGATCATATATGACTAGAATTGCCTTCTAATGAACTAATTGAATAGATTAACATGTAATTGATTATAAATCATGAGGATTAGGTGTAGTGGTCTTTTGTAGGTCTTATGACCATTATTGTTAGGGCTTTGAGAGTAATGTCATGATGAACATGATTAGAAGAAGCAAACTCTCACGTAGATGAACCTTAGGTTGACCTAAGAACCTAAAATGAATCAATACATGGTAGACTAAGATTAGCTTGAATATGAGTAGTATGGTCACTTCTTGTGTGGTTGACTTGGTGAGACAACACCAATGGAATGTAAGCTTGAGATGCAAATCTCATTATAGCATGAGATGGCAAGGTCTCACGGGTATCTTGGCATAGTAAATCTCAAAGAGGCTTGAGTTGAAATACTCATGGTAGCTTGAGGTGATGAACATCATGGTAGCATGAGAATGGTGGTTCTCATGGTAGCTTCGGATAGAGGAAGAAATCTTTCCAATGATTAGCTTGGTCTTGTG
>JAJJBR010002720.1:110172-201709 GCA_022817965.1 Solanum lycopersicoides
CCATCTTATAAGTTGTCGTAAGTAGGTGTTATTGCACTCGACGTTGAAGTCCTCATTTACTCGTCTTAAGTTGGATGAATGAACCAAAATGCTAGTTATTTGGAGTACTTTTGTTGTGTTTGGATCGATTAGAGCTCGTATATTGCATTGTATGTTTCGCCTGATGTTTTTGTTGTTCCGAGAGGATCTAAGTTCGATTCTAGCAGAAGTTGTCATTGGTTTGAGGCTTGGTTTATGGTCGAGTCTTGATTTGGAAGGTTTAGAGCTTAAAATGCTG
Source organism: Solanum lycopersicoides (assembly GCA_022817965.1). Classification (NCBI taxonomy): domain Eukaryota; kingdom Viridiplantae; phylum Streptophyta; class Magnoliopsida; order Solanales; family Solanaceae; genus Solanum; species Solanum lycopersicoides. Next base: position 110,450 of record JAJJBR010002720.1, read on the forward strand.
TTTTTTAATTTAAATTTTACTTTATAATTTCGTTGTGACTTTATGTACACACCTGTTTCGTTTGAATAATTGTGTTAAACCTTGCTGACACATTTTGTTAAATTGGTTTGCTTACCTCCTTGTCTGAAGTTTGGATAAAATGCTAAAATAGAGTTTAAAAAAAGGACAGTGGCATGCTTGTGTTGATATGTTTACTGTCATGTCCATGTGCTTAACTAATGGCATTGATGTCTTCTCTTGAACATGTACTGCCTTTAAATATAGTGACGTCAATATAATAAGCCTGCTTCATTGATTTTCTTTTTTTTCTCCTTCCTTCACTAATGATGGCCATCAGCCTCACTGTTGGCATTTATTTTTTCATGTTAGTGAACATTATTTGTAACTATTAGTGTTCATGTTTCCCCGTAGAATTACTAGTTGGTTCTCTATTAATAATATATATGTGTCTCCGTGTGTTTGGACTGATATGATTATTAGCTTAGTTCCTTTGAGTTATTTTGTTCCTTGGAAATTATGCTTCGAAGTTTGTTAAACATTATCAGTGTTATTGCTAAGTTTCTTGAATCAGAGTTACAAGTTTTTTTTTGCATATTATGGGATTCATCCCTAATTTGTTTGATTATTTGGTCAAGTAGTTTAGGGTGATTTTTAAATTTTCCTTCTCTTCTTTTACAGAGAGTAATGAAATATCATTGCTTTTCTTTTTTATTGTTCAATTATGTCTCTTGTGTAAAGTTAAAAAATGCTAAATTTGATAGAAATTTATGACTGCTTTTATTTTGTATTACAAATAGATCCTAATCTTTCTTCCTTTATCTTTACACATGTGATACCAATCCGAGTTCATTTGGACTCTCCTCCTTGCATCTCGAGTTGGTTCAAAACCCAACTCTCATATTGAACCGGCCGTTCAAAGAGAAGTAGGTGTGCAGGATGAAAGCAGCAAAACACTGCTGAAAATTAGTTTTCCAGCCCCTGAAAAGTCAAAAAAAAGGTTGATATGCCGGCTGTATAGACTGTTATACAGTCGGAATATATGATACAGGTGCAAAAACGTGTCAATACAGGGAAAACGCAAGAAATATAAAATTTTTGGGTGGAATTACATGTCCAGGAGTACACAAATCAACAATATACATTGTGTATACTTCAAATATACACTTAAGATTCATCATGACCTTGGAAGGAAAAAAGGCCTAAAGGCCCAAAAAATACAGCAGCAGAAAATGGGCTCAAAGGCCCAAAATTAATATTTCTATCCTTACTCTTTATTTATTATTATAGCCTCCAACATATTATTTGAATTTTGGTTCTAATTTAGTTAATTACGAATTATAGCCATTTTGCTTTCGTCATAGATATTTAAAATTTATATAAATATTTTACTTAGTCCTCTTATATAGCGTTTGCTTTTATTTTAGTCTTGTTAACACTTTAAAATTATCACCCTTTAGAAATTTTTCCTTTTAAGTTCATTTCCCCTTTAAATGATCAATTAAAATGAAATAGTGATATTGGTAGCTAAATAAATAAAATTTGAATTTATTTAACTTAGTTAAAATTTGAAAAATTATTTAAAAATGTCATGTAGTCAAATCGTCGGTCAACCGCGAGTTAGTGGGCATTCCGAGGGCCTAACACCGTCTCGGAATGTATAATAAAACTTCGAACCCTTTTCAATTAATTTTTATCTATTTTAAAATATTTTGAAAGTAATTATAAATTTTTCTTGATTTTTACTAAAAAAAAACAATTGGCGACTATGTTAATTCGGGAAATTGATTTCTCTTAAATCATAAGATTAATTGATTTTCTGAAACTTAGTTATTTTCTGTTTATTTTATATTTTTTCGTAAAACAGATGGCATCCCATACTAGCATCAATACTAAGTTCTTATCTAGAGTAACCTAATTCAAACTAACATGTCTTGCAACCTTGTCTATTAATCTCAAAATACTATCATAATAGACCTACTACCATGGAAAGCATCTCATCATACTAACCAAGCTAACTAAAGGAAGGATACAACCATCCTAACCATCAAGCAACCAATAACGTAGATGCAAGCTAACAATAGAGGAGAATGAATCCTCAACCCTAAGCTACCATAAGAAACTATTATCTAGATATTCCATGAAGTGCACCTTGCATGCAAATCAAGCTACCATAAAATGCACATTCCATGCAAGTCTAGCTAACATTAGGAGAGTATAGGCCTTTCCCCTAAAGCTAGCATGAAATGGTTTTGTCCTAACCAAGTAAAGCTAACATGATCAAGTATCCTTACAACACAAGACCAAGCTAATCATTGGAAAGATTTCTTCCTCTATCCGAAGCTACCATGAGAACCACCATTCTCATGCTACCATGATGTTCATCACCTCAAGCTACCATGAGTATTTCAACTCAAACCTCTTTGAGATTTACTATGCCAAGATACCCGTGAGACCTTGCCATCTCATGCTATAATGAGATTTGCATCTCAAGCTTACATTCCATTGGTGTTGTCTCACCAAGTCAACCACACAAGAAGTGACCATACTACTCATCTTCAAGCTAATCTTAGAGTACCATGTATTGATTCATTTTAGGTTCTTAGGTCAACCTAAGGTTCATCTACGTGAGAGTTTGCTTCTTCTAATCATGTTCATCATGACATTACTCCCAAAGCCCTAACAATAATGGTCATAAGACCTACAAAAGACCACTACACCTAATCCTCATGATTTATAATCAATTACATGTTAATCTATTCAATTAGATCATTAGAAGGCTATTCTAGTCATATATGATCACATAGGTTAAATTCCAACTTCCTTGCTCAAGATCATCCTTAATAAATTATTCCTAGTTCAATTCATATCTCTAGGTAATTCAATCATGATCCAATATCATAGAATACAATTCAAAGATTGACATAAAACCTTCTTCTAGCCTCTAATGGCCTAAAATCACCATGATCACCTTCAACAATTACTATAATTCATCATCAAAGTTCCATGCAAACAACATATAATCATCATATAAACATCATTGAATGCTACCCACTAGATTGGATCAAAATTAAGCCTTACCCACAATGCAATCACAACCCTGTCTAGAATGGCGTTCTTTGGATTCACAATTGAGGAAAACTAAGGGGACTTCATTAATGGAAGAATACATGGATGAATAAGCTTCACATACCTTATATTATAGCCTTAAATCCATCTTGATTCATTGGTGAATTCGTCCTAAAGTTGCCTCCAATTTCGCTTCTTCTTTATTGGTGGTTTTGGGAGAATTTTGGGATAGAAAGGTTTGGATTTGGATTTTAGGGTCTAAATGGATATTGTACTGCTTGACTACTCTTAAAATACCTAAAATAACCGCCAATAATTAGTTCCTAAAGTTCTCAAAAGACCCCTGCAACTATTGGACCATTAAACAAATTCTAATTTGACTTTAAAACAACGCGATCAAATCTGGGAGTTTACTGCGTGTCGCGGAAGCATTTTTTATTCCTGGTTCAGGAAAATTTCAATACAGAATGGTTTGTAATGGCCCCACATAGCAGGGCGATATTTTTCCCCTTCAAGTGCTGGCTGCGCTTCGCGCAGCAGCCTTCACTTCCCGGCTGCCTTGCAGCTTCGATGGCCCATGTTTGCGTCCTCCTTGGGGACCCTTAGGCTGGTCCCAGTGGCGTCGTTATCAAACGTTTCGACCCTTGACATGTAAATATACATATAGGAACCATCTATACTCAATTTAACCCTCAAACCATCCCCCAAACTCCACTACAAAACACTACGACACACTAGTTCAACTTCGACTAGTTTTCGGACGTCTGGGACGTTTGACTTCCAAACTCTTCAAAACTTCATATACTTCATATAAACACTATTATTAGTCATTTTTAGACCTTATAATATCATGACACAGTCATCTTAGGCTCTATCTTTCCCTAATTCATTTTTGGGGTGTTACACTTAGGTTGGTTGAGTAACCTTGTTATAGTGAGTATTGTTGATAGAACCCAGCTTGAATATGTTATGTTTGAGGTGGGTTTATATATATGATGAATAATGATGTTAGAGTTGGAGGAGTGATAGTTGAGGTTGTTTGAATTTGTCTAGGTCCAACCTTAGAAAGGGAGGAGGTGATGTTTGAAAGAGTAAAGGTGAGCTTGTCCTAGTAGGGGGATGTTTTGGCTAGATGGTGAGACTTTTGAGATTCTTTGGTATTCATGAGATCTTGACGTATTATGTTGACCCTAGAGGGGTTTCTCCTATGTGGGTGTGTATGGTGAATAGTATGGTTGTTGGGAAGTGAGATATCCTTATCTTTTCCAGATGTATTTATTCAAGCCTAAAACTATGAGTTCCTAGTATCTTGGTTTATGTTGGAGTCTTTTGTGAAAAATGAGTATCCAAATGTTCTCCTTATGATATGCATGTTTTAGTTGAATTCTTGTTAAATGAGAAAAATGAGTTTTCGTGCATGGTATTTCCTCATGTTCATGTGCATCTAGTATAGGCTGCCTATTTTCTTCATGAGGTTGAATAATGAGCATGTATAAATTTTTATATGAGATTGAATTGTTGAGCATGCCTTATGTGTTATTGAGAAGTTGCCTGTTGAGCTTTTATGAGAAAATTGCTTATATGTGCTTATTTGAAAATATTGCATGATTTTGCTTTGATGAGAAACTTGAATGATGTGCTATATGATGTGTAAATGAGCATGATGTAACTTGGAGAATGAATTTTCTCAAAAAGCATGAGAAAAGGTAAAGAATGATGCATAAGGAGTTCATAGATGTAGTTCTATTTGCTTGAATTACATGATGTTGTTTGATGTCTTTTTATGTTGAGTGACGTTCCTCCTAGATATGTGTATGGTTTATGATATTTCATGCTTTAATGTGGGCTGATTGCTTTGGTCGTTTTCCCATTAAGTGTTTAAGTGTCATGCGAGGATGAATGTTCTTAAGCGGGGGAGAATGTAACGACCCTCAATTGAACTAGGATTATCTAGAGCTTCACTAGTGATATAAGGGTTGTTAAATAGCTTAATAAGTGTGTATATGTGTTTTGAAGTCAATCCGGTTAAGTTTCAAGTCAAACGTCCAAGAACGTCCATGATGTTCGAAAGTTAGCCTTTAGACGTACTTGTGTGTTCTAGTGTGACTTTGCATGTTTTACGTATTCGTTAGAGTTTAAATAGATATGACATGTTCCTAAGACCTAGATAAGAATGTTTAGTTGTTTAGCGTCCAGGTACGACTCCACCTAGGACCCACAAGGGTCCCTAGAGGAGGACCCCTACTCAAGGCTTGAAACTACCTGGCAATGGCAATCAATGACTCCAAACGACGGCCACTCGTTCAAATGATGTCTCGTCGACTTGTGGAGTCGATGGATCGTAAAGACTGAACATTTTTTAGTTGCATACCAAAACCAAAAACCCCCAAACGACATGGTGTGGTCCTATCAACAGACTGTCCTTGGTAGGGCGTGGTTTGGACCTGCACTGCCTGCAATTTTTCTGCCATGCTTGGTGTGTTTTGGGAAGTTAATCCCAAGTATTATAAATTAGGAGGACAACTGTATTAGGTGAATTTGGTATTTTAAGGGTATTTAGGTTATTAAACTCTCATTTAGACCCGATCACCTAAATCAAAACCCTTTCCTTCCCAAATTCTCTCCAAAAAGCTCCATAAGAGCTTAAGGTGATTATAAAACTTGGATGATGGATTTCAATGAATTTCTTCTTCAAGATTCCTTAGATTGCTTCTAATAAGGTATGTGAGTTCTTCACCTAAGTCTTTATATCACCTTAGAGTCAAATTCAAAGTGATTTCAAAGATTTTCAAGTTTATGAAAAAGTTCAATTTCTACTCTAAATCATGGGTTCTTGCATGAACGTTTTCAAATGTTAAGATATTATGTGATTTATGTATAATTGATGTTTTCAAAATTAAAATCTCCATGAACCCTTGACCTTCTTAAATCCCTAAATTTTACTATAATGTGGGTGAATTAATTATGGCTTGGTAGTAGTGAATTCATGTGTAGATTGATTTGGGCTATTGATTTATGTATGGATCATGGTTGAATTGTTTATAGGATGCCTTAATTTGATTATATCCATATTGAATATTGTTTAATTGTTGGTTTGGAATCTTATTGATGGCTATTGGTAAGATCCTTTGTGAAGTGATATGATTGTAATGGCGGAAAATTGATGATGTTGATGGAAAGGTGGTAAGTTGACCTAATATCTCAATATTATGTAGAATTAGTATTGAATTGCATTGATTGGTATGATCCACTTATGGTGGTGGTGTTTATGTGTTGATTATGTGATGATCATTATTTTGTCGGCATTATTATGTATAATGTAGTAGTATCATATCAGGGCTAATATGAAGGTATAATATGAAGTTTATTATGTGAAGTAACGTGAACATGTATAAGGTGTTATTACTTGTATAAATATGTGAGGTGATGTTGTTATGTGATATATGTGTACTCTTGTATAATGTTAAGGTATGAAGTGAAGTATTCATGTGTTGACTATCTGATCTTACATGAGTGTAAAGGGTTGTGATTCTTCTTTAAGTGATGGTATGTGGTGATAAAGGACTAAGAAGAGCCTTATATGATTATGTGGTATCTTGTGTGGTAGACTTAGTCTCCCTACTTTGTAATTGAATGATACTGATTATGTGATATGATTAATGTTGTGTCTTGATTTGGTAGACCTAAGTTCCTCTTCTTGATGCATGAAAGATATGTGAATATGACCATCTTGACTTAGTAGGCTAAAACACCTTTATCTTGTATGTGTATGTTGAAAGAAAGTCTAGGATCGGTAGACCTAAGATGCTTCCTTTCTAAGCATGACTAATATTTATAACCTTCAATATAGAAAGACGGTTAAGATATCCTTGAAGTTGAAAGTCGTAACGGTATCCTTCTTGTGTGAATGATGGACTTAGGGATAGGTTGGCTCGAATTAAATGAAACCATCTCTAAGAATGTTATAAGATCTATTCTTACAGACCTTGAGTGGCAGCCCTAGTGGACCCATTATTGGTAGCGGTATTATGGGTTGGTAGGACTAAGAAAGGGTACCCTCTCATAAACCTTTATGTGAACGAACTTACTCTATGATAAATAAGGCTAAGCACCAAGTGAATATGATGTGGGTAGTATCTCTAATTGAGAAGGAGCCTAGAGTACAAAGAAGCCCTTGGTATTCCTTAACCATGGGCCTACATGGGATGTGTCCTAGTTCTACCCTTCACATGTAGAACACCCTCTATCAGAGTAGGGTTTGACTACGGATTCCATTCCTAGAGAGTATGGTGTATGTTGGTTAATGCCTATTCTCATCATGTGGTATACATTCTAGTATTGGAGAAGTTATACAATGTTTAGGTAGTGGAATGGGACGCTATCTAGACATGTAGGCTTTAAAGATGCTAGGATGTAGGTTCCCTAGGTCTTTCCAAGACAATTATGTGAAGTCCTCTACATATATGATTGTCTCTCAAAATGTTTTAATGAGTATTGTTCTCTTAATGATACATGTTGAATAGAAACGGTCTTATCTAGTGTAGCTTTGAGGATTGCATAGGTAGGCTTGAACAGGTTGTATGGGCGGTCTCTTCATGTTTTACTTAGTGGGTCTTAGAGTAGCCTTAGGTAGGGAGTCTAAATTACGTAAAGTCTTATACTATTGAATATGGACTCTGTGATATGTGACGTATTGGAATAACTTTACTTTAGGTAGTCTTGAGACCATCTAAGTGTGTGTGAAAGGGTTGTAAGGGCGGCCGCTTCATATCTTACTTAGGTAGGTCTTAGGATAACCTCTAGTAGGGGGTCAATGTGAATATGTTCATGTCATTGTTGTTATATAGAATATGTCTTATATGTGATTATTGAATTGTACTATGTCTCATAAACTCTCTTCTGAAGGTTTTTATAAAATGGCATGAAAGCATGTTATATGCTAAATGTCCCTTTTTTATGGGTTTTGCATTGCTTCCATACATAGTGAATTCAATGTGCTAACCCCTTATTTTCCCTTTTTGACTAAAGGGTAGGGAACTATAAGTCTTGATATGCCATGGATGATGGATATGTATCTAAGGGTTGAAGATGATGTTTTAATGAGTCCTCTTTGATTCGAGGACAAGACCCACATGTTCGTTTTATGTCTTAGTGTTTATTTTGTCTTGTATGAGCTTAGTCCCAATGTTGTGCATTCAAAGTATTAGATAGTTTAATGAGACATTGTAAAGGTTAAATGTTTATAAAGAAGTCTTCCGCTTGCGTATTAATGAAAGTATTCTTCGTGTGTGAAGAAAGTTTTAAATTCGTACTTGTTTTGGTGTATATTGTGCAATAATTGATATGAGTGGCTTGTGTGAGACTTCTCGGAGTCTTATATGACGTGTGATGACTTGAGGATGCCATTTAATCTAGGTTATACTCTCGAGTCGTTACAACATAGTTACGTGATATGGAGATTGCTAATAGAAAACTTATACTTACTAACGTGCAGGTTTCCATCTCATGAGACATCATAGTGGGAACTTACCTTCCTTTGTGAAGGAAACCATCTCATTTGCATATCCACTCGGTGCTAAGCTCAAATTCCCTTTTCAGCTAATCATTAATCTTTACTTAAGCATTGGTTGGTTCATAAAGAATACCTTAGGGACTTAATCTCTCATATATCATATAGCTCAATAGGTTTCAAGATGAGAATGACCATTAATAATATAACCATCATTAGGTGAGAATATATCATTCATATCATAGTCAAATAGTGTTTATGAGAATTACTTTAAACTGACATAACAACACATTAACAATCATCTCAAAACATACAAGGTCATATCATAACATGCATAACCATATAATAGCATACTTGATCATACTTAGGGTTATAGGGAAGATCAAATCATGATTCAATTCCACAATATGCAATCAAGTAGTTATCTTCACTACAAGTGAATCAACAATTCAACAAAAGAATTCCCATCACCTTGAAATCCCTTACTCATCGACTTCAAGATTTACTTCAAGAATTTAACCCTAATTCAGTTTCATTCATTCATCATGTATACAAATGTAATACAATAACAAATTACAAAGTAACATTCTAGATTCGCATCATTCAATCGCCATCAACCACAAGCTAGGGTTTAAATTTTGATAAAGAATGAAATTTCATTGGTCCTGGGGGATATCATTCAAAAACCATAAGCATTACATGAATTCATCCATGAAAAATCATATATAATCATAAATAATCAATTTAGATAAATGAAAAAAAGTTTAGAAAGAGACCCATGAATTTGATCGAAAACCTAGAAATTAAAGATTTTGAAATCCAACTTTGATGGGGCCTCTTGGGGAAACGATCCCAACACTGAAAATCAAACATACCTAATTGAAGCTTTTACAAGAAATTGGGTTGAATACCGTGAAGCTTTAACCCTATCTTAAAGCTTGAATGTTCTTCAGTTGAGGAACTTTGTCGAGAGAGAGTTTAGAGAGAAGTGGGAGGTTCTGATTTCAATTTGGGTGTTTGTATTTTTTATTTGGAAATGGTTTAAAAAAAAATTAAGTCCTTTTTTATATTGAACCCCTTAAATACCCAAAGCACCCCCACATTATTTGGACTTAAAAGGAAATGACCTACTTGACCTTAATTTTAGTGAAACCCGTCTAGTCTTCACGCCCCGCTTCACAGTTCGTGAAGAGCACTAAGAGCCGTGGTGGTGCTCGTGAAGAGTGAGGAAGTGGCCTCCCTCAAATGGCCATAACCCCCAAATGTCTAAGTGATGTCCTCTACCACCCCCAATGCCTGTAAAGTGAACCACAACCCGTTGTGGTACCCGTGGTGCCTTGGTCAGTAGCTCATCCGAAACGACCCCAAGACTCCGTAAGGCCAAGGCAACTCCGTGCCACCTTCACGAGCCGTGGTCCCACTTGTTAAGGTTGAGGTTGTGTTAATACACTTGTATCCCTTCCCTCATGGCGAAGGCAACTTCACAGAGCCCGCACACTGGACGTGGTCATGACCACAAGCCGTGGTGGTGCTCGTGAAGCTTAGGGGCATTAGACTCTCTTTTGGGGAAACCTTGACTTTCCCCTTTGCTTGGCACTCCACTACTTGGACTTTGTTCCAAAACACCTAGTTTTGTATACATATATTTATTATTATCTATACGAGCTTTAACCCTTAAATGCCACTTCAAATCAACAATACTAGACCTAACACCACACTAGTTCAAGTTACTAGTTTTCCGTACAACATGGTCGTTCTTTAACCTTTAAGTAGTATCCAAACTAATTTAGTGTCATATCCGAGAAGTACCGCTTAGACGTAACCAGCGTCGTCGTCCTCAGAGAGGACTAAGACTAGCCTCTTAGCAGTCGTCATAACATTCATAGGTTAAAAAGTGCGGAAAATTAACAGTTTTCATCCACATCTACTTCTTGAGGTTTACTTAAACCTCTCGCTTACACATAATATATTCATAGTGAGTTTACTTAGACTCCTCGTATAAGAAGATTACATAGTCTTCTACTTTTATGCGACATATAGATAACATACATAATATAGTGTGAATAAGGATGTCTCATATTAAACCATGTATACGGAATAAACAATATGGGAAATCCCTTACACAAATGTATACATGACACTTAGTGCTTACAACAATATCTTGAAACAACTAGAGTGAAATGATCGCCATTTGACAATAACAAAGAAACATAGGTAGAATAAAAACAAGGCATCATCCTCGGAACTTGAGGACATACCCACACTTAGAGAATAATTCCAAACCTTCCTGTCAAATGGCCACAATCTCCTAAATGGCCGGAACATAAAATGTTTGGGAGAAATGGAGAAATGGGGTTAGCACATCACTTGTAATAAGTATGGGACATATTGACACACAACATAGGAATCATGCTAAAAAGGGACATTTTATAAGAGCATGTCAAGTTACTTTGAAAAGTCTTGGGCACAACAGAAGAACACATATAAGGCTATATTCATATACCTCTTATGATACAAGCATATTCAACACAAGACCAACCTACTAAAGGTAATCCAAGTGAACATGTATATAGTATAATAGCACTAATAGTCAATACAACCGTAACATCATAGTATAACCACAAAGCATGTTCATAAGTCCATAACATTACAACATAAGGAAAAACACTTATCCATAACCCTTCACCAAGTCTACTAGTGCAATGGTCAAGTGAAGCCCAGTAACCTCACTCAACCAAGCAAACTAGCCAAAAGATCATGAATAATGTACAACTTCACATATCATATAATTATAAATATTCATCCTCACATTTAGCAATATAGACCATTAATATGAAGAATCAACATAAGCATAACATATATCTCATCAAAGCATAAAACATACGAATAACTTTCTAGGATTTCTCTGAAGGCGAACTAGTGCAATGTATAGGGAGAGTCCCATGCCCCAACCTAACTTAATCAAACACCTTAAGTCCCCCTAGTTAGGATTCACTTTATTACTTCATTTTACTTTTGGCAACATCTTGCCTTAACCGACATAGACCACATGAGCTAATATGAAATTCGATGTCATGGAACCCTACACCAAAAAAAGGTGGAATACTTGCCAAGGTAGTACCAATACATATACATAGCATCTATGTGGATCCACTAGCTAGTATTCCTATGGGGGAAACATAATTCAAGAACTAGGATATGTGTTTGGGACCCTCTTTATGCTACCTGCATTATAGTCTCCAATCTTATGAGTACAATAGTGATCCTACCTTCCCTATGTGGGAAGGGACATTGTTCACTACTAGTTCACTCGGTGATAAGCTAGACTTCCTTCTGAAATGTCTTTCATTATTAATCATAACTTAATTAGGTCATAGGAATATAGCTCCATATATACTCATAGTCATTAGATCAATAGGAATTGCATGAAAACACCTTTAATTAGAACCCTCACATTTGAGATTAGCACATTAACATCACCATAATATAATAAGGCACATAGGTATTCATTGCCAACCTTATGTCAATTCATCTTAATCATAATCTCATAATCACGTAATCAATACATATCAATCTCATCATCATACCAAGCCTACTTAATCAAATCACAAGATAACATCAATTGAACTTCATCACCAAGTACAAGTCATCATAATTGAAGTAAAAGATTTAAGATATCAATACTTACCCAATCTCCTTCAAAAATCCATCATCTTGGTCTTACCATTAACCATACAATTCAATAATCAATAGTAATTAACACAATAATATAGTCAATTGCATCACTATCATCCAGTTCAACTCTAGTTCATAACCTAGTGTTAGGGACTTGGGTCAATTTCATGATCTATTTCACAAACTAGGTTAAATCATCAAGAACTAGCATAATTGAATCATAATACATCATAATCTAGGCATAATAATTAAAAAAACATAACCAATACAATATAGAAGATCAAATTCGTAATAGAAAGAAACCCACATGAAAATCATCTTTGTGAAATCAATTTTGGATGAACCCTTTGGGGAAAGAAATCCGAAAGGTGAAAGGATCCCATACCTTGTTAATTGTTGAGGTTTGATGGAGAAAACCCCCTTCTTGATGCCCTAAATACCTTGACCTAGCCCTTCAATGGAGTTCTTCTTTTTGGGAGAGAGAAAGTAGAGAGAAGGAAGAGCATTTTTGGTTTGGGAATTGAGAGGTGTTAAGTGAGGTTTTAGACTTAGGGTAGGTTATATAGTTAATTAACTAACCTAATTAACCAACCCTTAGTCAATAATTAACCCCTAACTAACTAATTTAATTAAATGAGCTAACTAAAACTCACCAGTGAAATTGCAATCCTGACCTACGACACCACGACCAACGGTCCGTAGGTCATACGACGGGCCTTGGGACCAACCGTCATGCAGGTCGGTCATTTTTGTTAGGGACCTTGCATTTGGACACTTTTAGAAAAGTGGCTAAGTGTCCAGCGACAGAGGCATCGACGCACCATCGTCTCACCTACGCCCCGTCAATGGCAAGCGTAGGTGGACACCGCCTGAACTTTCCCATTTGACAGCTTTGGGTTATAATGAAAGGGTCCTCTCCAAGGACCCCTAGGGTGGTCCTTGGGGAGTCGTATCCGGACGTTTTAACCCTAAACCTATTCTAATACGTGTTAGACACCTGACAACCAAATATCAATTTCTGACTCCTAAAATCTTGTGAAATGTACTAAGGCACATTAGCACCTTTTGCACTAGTCTCCAGACGCCGTGGACGTTCCTTGACATTTTGACTCTAAAAATTCCTAAATGACTTTTATACACTATTATTGAACTTATTACATTGTTACAACCCTTCGACACTTCTGTGAGGCTCTAGATTAGGTTATGGACTTTCAGGGTGTTACATTATCCCCTTTAGTATCATTCGTCCCCGAATGACACTAAAAATCTTTTGAATGGAAATGATAGACTCAATACTAGCAGCCCAACCAACAACATACAAAATCAATATGAGTTACAACTCAAATTAACATAATAACATGGCATTTAGAAAGTAACTCAAAATATCATTTACAACACATATGAGCTGAAAACCACAACATGAGGAACTACCTTGAAACTTTTTTTTAGAAAAAGCCTTCATCATAAATATTCACATCTTTGAAAAACAAGTCAATTTCAATTTATTAATCACTTTCATTATTAGTAGGAACAACTAAACTACTTAAACAAAGAGATGAGGGTAATGGGACTTCATGTCGGCCTCGGCCTCCCATGTTGCTCCCTCAACTAGGTGGTTCTTCCATAATACCTTTATGGAAGCTACCCATTGTTCCTTAACTTTTTCACTTGTCTATCATGGATTTTAAGAGGAACCTCCTCATAGAAGAGGTTCTCTTCTACATCTAGACCCTCAATAGGAAGAATGGACTCACGATCATAGATGCACTTCATAAGCATGGAAACATAGAACACCGATGAACCAAAGCCAATTCACATGGTACTTTCAACGCGTATTCAACATTTCCAACCCTTTGCAAATTTTCTTAGGGACACACATAACGAGGACTCAACTTGCCTTTCTTTCTAAATCTCAGCACTCCTTTCAAGGGTGAAATTTTTAGATACGCCTTATCACCCTCTTCAAATTCTAAGTCCATTCTCCTATAGTCCGCATAAGACTTTTGCCGGCTATAGGCTGTTTTCAACCGGTTCCTTATTATATAAACTTTCTCCAAATTCTTATAAATAAATCCAGGACCCAAGAGTGAAGACTCGCCCACATCAAACCATCCAATTAGTAATTAACCTAGGTCACTTAATTAATTAAATTAGCAACTTAATTAATTAATTTTAAATTCGTGGTCAAACCCGAGACCCTTAGCAAATTTTCAGAATGTGGCTAAGTCAAATGCTATCCTATTTTTAGACAATTTAGGAGGGGCATTTTGGTAATTATGTAATTGATTTATTTAATTAAGTTAATTAGCCTAAGTTGAATTAGTAAATATTCAGTTCCTAAGACTTAGACTCAGGTTTATCCAGTAGAAACTCACGACTGAAAAATAGTGAGCAAACGTAAGGAAAAAAAAGAAAAATACTCTCGATTCTCCTTAGGCAATTTCAAGGGAATTCTTCAAGATTTTCGTGCAAAGAACAGGGTGATCTTCGTAGATTCAATTCTACAGTAAGGTATGGGTTTCTCTCTTGGATTCCTTTCCCCAGGAGGCTTTTCAAACGTTTTGAATTCAAGAAAACCGAAACTAGGGTTGTTCCCAATGAAATTGTCGAATGCTCATCTCCCTAGTTCTCCCTATTTCCGATTCTATTAGTATGTATAATGCAAATCTCGAGCATGTTGTGGTATGTGGTGCTAAATGATCATTATGTGTAGGTTTCAGTGATTTGATAATGTCGAATGAGACCTATAGGTTAGATTCGTATGATTAGAGTATCATTTACATGAGATAAGGAATGTTGTAATGCCTAATTGTGTTCGAGAAGATGAAATTGTTATAAATCATTTATGTAATTCAGTTAACTATTGAAAGGAATGAAGGTTTCGATTACTGTGTTTGTTTACAGTAGATATGTTTGTAAGTGTTTGGAATGCAATGTTTCCAAGAAGAAATAAGAATGAGAATCAAAGCTAGTTAATGAATCTTCAATGCCAAATCAACTTTATAGCTTGGCCAAACTAAGCACTGAATTGTTCTTATAAGCTAACCAAATGTTAAAAGTTGGCTTGCTTAAAATGATTATATTACTATAGTATATACATGAAGTTAATTGACTTGGCTAGTGATAATATCATGACAAGTGTTTAGTGAAAGTTTGGTTTATGCCAATAAATTGGCCAGCTATATTCTTTCAAAAATATGTAATAGAACTGGCCAATGACTATGTCATACCAAACTTATATGGCCAATGTAAATTATTATGTTTCTTGTAAGTCCAAATACATGTTAATGATTGACTTGATAAGATGTAACTCAATGAAGTCATAACCTAGGGTATGCCAATGATTGGGACAAGTTCCAACATACCCTATCTAAACGAACTTGTGAACATAGTAGCACATTGAATAAGTCCTTATAACTTTCATAAAGAATGGTACAAGACTACCAAATAACATTGAACAAGATAAGGTGAGTAATGAAATAACTAAAAGCTTATGAGTTATGAAATTGACCTAGAATGGGGTGTTAAAGGAAGTGAGACAAGTCTCACTTGCACCTAAGAAATTATGTTAAAGATACTCACATAAGAGGGTGTTAAAAATCATGAGACAAGTCTCATTAAAACCATGATGATAATTAAAGATTTAAGTTCACATTCATCAAGTATATAAAGGGATGACAAGTCATCCATTGAGCTAAGCATACCTCATACTAGAAGAAAGCTTCCATAGTGTATGAGTCAACTCTAAAAATTGTAAAGTATAATAATTGAGCTAAGCACCGATAGACTAGTAATGAGCTTGTGCAAACACATGTAAGACTAGGCAAAACATATGGAGTCACTTATTCCAAAATTTATTTCAAAACATATCAACATGCACAATCTCATTTCATAAAGGCAACGATATACCAAGTACACAATAAGTGCAAAAAACAAGCAAAAGAGCATTTTCACATGAAACTTATTTTTAGCAAAAACCTTCATCATAAATATGTACATCTTTGCAAAACAAGTCAATTTCAATTTATTCATCACTTTTATTATTAGTAGGAACAACTAAACATCTTCAACAAAGAGATAAGGGTAACGGGACTTCATGTCGGCCTCGGCCATCCATGTTGCTCCCTCAACTATGTGGTTCTTCCATAACACCTTTACGGAAGATACCCCCTTTTCCTTAACTTCTTCACATGTCTATCACGGATTTCAATCGGAACCTCCTCATAGAATAGGCTCTATTCTACACCTAGACCCTCAATAGCAAAAATAGACTCAGGATCATAGATGCAATTCTTAAGCATGGAAACATAGAACAACGGATGAACCAAAGCCAATTCACTAGGTACTCTCAACTCGTATGCAACCTTACCAACCCTTTGCAAATTTTATTAGGGACACACATAACGAGGACTGAACTTGCCTTTCTTTCCAAATCTCAAGACTCCTTTCAAGGGTGAAATTTTTAGATACACCTTATCACCCTCTTCAAATTCTAAGTCCATTCTCCTATAGTCCGCATACAACTTTTGCCGGCTATAGGTTGTTTTCAATCGGTTCCTTATTATATAAACGTTCTCCAAAGTCTTATAAACCAATCCAGGATCCAAGAGTGAAGACTGGTCAAAATCAAACCATCCAATTGGAGAACTACATCTCCTACCATACAAGGCCTCTAAGGGAGCCATAGATATAGTGGAATGGTAACAATTGTTATAATAAAACTCAAACAAAGGGAAATATTTATCTTAATTTCCCTTGAAATCAATTATAAAAGTTCTAAGCATATCCTTAAAGGTTTGAATAGTACGCTCTGCTTGACCATCCGTTTGGGGATGAAAAATGGTTCTTAACTTCACCTTTGTACCCAACCCCTTTTGGAATGACCTCCTAAAACTCGATGTGAGTTGTGCACCCCTATTCGATATGATGGATAACGGAATACCATGACGACACACATTTTCATCTATGAAGATCCTTGCATAATCCTCCGCTGAGTATGTGTACTTGATGGGTATAAAATGAGAGGATTTGGTAAACCTATCCACAACCACCCATATCTAGTCATGTTGCTTTTGTGTCCGAGGCAAGCCTATCACAAAATTCGTATTTATCTCTTCTCACTTCCAAGTGGGAGCTTGTATTTCTTGAAGTAAACTGCTTGTCTTTTGGTACTCGGCTTTGACTTGTTGGCAATTTGGACATTTTGCAACAAATTCCACTATGTGGAGTTTTAAGCCTTCCTACTAAAACACTTCTCTAAAGTCATGATACATGTTTGTAGAACCCGGATAAATGGAATAATGGGAACCATGAGCTTCCTCAAGAATCTGGTTTCTCAAGTCATCAACATTGGGCACACACAACCTTCCTTGATACCTCAAGACACCATCCCCCCCAAAGGAGAATGACTCATTAATCTTACCAAGAACTTATTCCTTCAACTCCATCAATGGCTGATCAAGGTGTTTCTTAGACTTCACCTCAACTACCAAAAATGATTCGGAGTTATGATGGACCATAAAACCACCATTTGGAGAATCTTCCAATCTAACACCCAAACAAGCCAACCTATGAACATCTTTCACTAGGCCTTTCTTGGCTTCCTCTACATGAGACACACTACCAATTGTCATATGACTTAGAGCATCCGCAACAACATTGATTTTGTCGGGGTGGTAGAGAACACTCATGTCGTAATCTTTCAACAATTTCAACCACCTTCATTGTCGGAGATTTAACTCCTTTTGAGTAAACACATATTGAAAACTCTTGTGGTCGGTATACACATCAACATGGGCACCATACAAATAATTCCTTCATATTTTCAAAAGGTAAATACTAAGGCCGCTAACTCAAGATCATGAGTTGGAAATTCTTCTCATGCACCTTAAGTTGTCTAGAAGCATAAGCAACTACTTTCCCATGCTGCATAAGTACACACCCTAAGCCCACTAAGGATGCATCACAATATACAACGAAGTCCTTGGTACCCTCCGGTAATATCAACACCGGAGCGGAGGTAAGCCTATATTTTAAGATTTTGAAGCTTCTTTCACATGCCTCCGACAACTCAAATTTCATACTCTTTTGTGTCAAGGTAGTCAAGGGATATGCAATAGATGCAAAACCATCCACAAACCTCCTACAATATCCCGCTAGACCTAAAAATCTTCTAATGTCGGTTGGAGTCAAGGGTATAGGCAATTTCTTTACCGCCTCATTTTTCCTTGGATCGACCTCAACTCCCTCACTAGATATGATATGAACAAGAAACGCCACCGGCCTCAACAAAAACTCACGTTTGCTATACTTGGCAAATAATTGGTTTTCCTTAAGAACTTGCAACACCACTCTCAAATGATTCATGTGTTCACCCTCATTTTTTGAATATACAAAGATGTCGTCAATGAAGACGATGACAAATGAATCTAGGTAATTTCGAAACACCCTATTCATGAGGTCCATAAACGACTCTGATGCATTAGTGATAGCAAAGGATATTACAAGAAACTCATAGTGACCATATTTAGTTTGAAATACTGTTTTTGTTATATCCTCACGTATCACCCTAAGTTGGTGATACTCCGATCTCAATTGAATCTTAGAAAAGTAGCTTTCCCCTTGGAATTGATCAAATAAGTCGTCAATCAGAGGGAGAGGATACTTTTCTTAATAGTGACTTTATTGAGTTGGCGATAATCAATGCACATTCTAAGGGACGCATCCTTCTTCTTCACAAACAATATTCGAGCACCCAATGGAGAAATGCAAGGTCTAATAAAGTCTTTGTCTAGGAAATCTTTGAGTTGACCCTTCAACCTTTCAATTCGGCCGAAGCCATATGATAAGGAGGAATTGTAACGGTGTTGGTGTCCGGTAGCAAGTCAATACCAAAATCAATTTCCTGTTAGGGAAGGATTCGGGGAAGATCATTAGGAAAGACCTCCGAAAATTCCCTTATTACGGGGACTAACTCAATGTGAGGATTTTCAGAGTCTAAATCTTTGACTATTACAATATGGTATAAACACCCTTTTCAGATCATCTTACAAGCCTTTAGATGAGAAATGACACGACCCTACGAATAGAATTTCCCCCCTTCCCTCTAAGATGGGTTCATTTGGAAAATTGAACTTGACAATTCTTGTTCTACAATCAATGAAAGCAAAACAATCATGCAACCAATCCATTCCCAAAATGACATCAAAATTCACGATATCAAGTTCTACTAATTCGACATGAGTAGATCTATTGGGAAATATTACAAGACAATTTCTATATACTCTCTTTGCAACCACCGACTCACCTACCGGGGTAGTTACCATAAAATGTTCATTTAGTATATATTGCAAAATATCAAACTTCCTAGCTATCAAGGGAGCGACAAAGATAATGTAGCACCCGGATAAAGTAATGCATAAACATCAATAGAGAAGACTTGTAACATACCGGTCACCACATTGGGGTAACTCTCTTGTTCACCATTAGAGAGAAGAGCATAAAAGAGATTCTTATTTGGAGAATCCACATTAGAACTACTCGCTTGAGCTTGCCCACTTACTTTTTCTTGCCTCTTCAAATTAGAGAAATCCCTAACCTTGTGGCCACTCTTGACAAACCCAAAGCAATTGTCTGTCCCAACAACGCAATTACCATAATGCTTCTTGCCACACTTTCCACAAGTTGGCTTCTTGCTTGGTGAGCTAGTACCTCCTCCCTTTTGAGACTTAGGGTTAGACACCCTATCATCACGAGCCTTGGGAAATTTGTAAGGAACTTGATTACAAAACCTCTTCTTGAATCTAGGCTTGTCTTGAATTTCCAACCTCCCCTTTGAAGCACCACCTTCATAAGACTTGACCATCATGGCCTCTCTATTCCTTCTCCTAAACCTAGTTTCATCCACTTGTTGAGCATGAACCATGAGACAAGAAATATTCATATTATCTTGAAGCATAGACGAATGACATTCTTGAAAATGACTCATCTCATCCCTTTGGTTAGACACCAAGGATGGAGCATACTCGGACAATTCAGTAATTTTAAAGAATAGTCAAGTACACTCATACCTCCTTGAGAAAGGTTGATGAATTCTTCCACCTTTTCTTCCTTCAACCATCTAGGAAAGAACCAATCAAGGAAAGCTCTATTGAAGATCTGCCAATCCACCGGACCACCCCTTAGTGCCTATTATCCCTCCATTGCACGTACCAAGTTTGGGCCACATCTTTGAGTTAATAGGCCACAAACTCTGCCTTCTCAATTGAAGTCACACCGATAGCATATATAATCTTATAGATCTCATCGAGGAAATCTTAAGGGTCCTCATCCAACCTCGACCCGAATAACATAGGTGGACTCATTCTAGTAAAGTCTCTCAACTGAGAGGCCATAGTGTTAGCATGTTGAGGCATTCGAGGTCCAACCTCCCCATTCACTTGGGTCGTCATAGATTGGACTTCAGATGTAACGACATTAGCTTGAGAGGTCATGGCTTGGTCCAAATGTGGAAAAGTTGTCCTTATCTCTACATCTGTCATCGGTGGAGGAACAACCCGAACTTGATCACCCATAGACAATTCTTCAAGTGGAGGCACTTGGTTGACTTGTGGAGGATCTTGGTTATCATGAGCCCCCACATTATCCATATCTTACTCGGCTCTTCAAGCAGTTGCTCTTCGAGTATTCATACGTATAACAACGATACAAGGTTTAGGTGAAAGCACATTATAAGACTCTAGAGGATGACATAGTAATGCAAGAAGATTAGATTTTCCTAAGCATCACATAGTCTCTCAATCATAAGTGTTGGTACGTTTTATAATTATAAATAAGAATCTACATAGACGTGATTTAATGAGACATCAACTATAAATATATTCAATCTCATGCTCTGATACCAAGTTTGTCACATCTGTGAAGTACCGCTTAAACTTAACAAGTGTCGTCCTCCTCAAAGAGGACTAAGACTAGCCTCTTAGCATTAGTCATAACATTCATAGGTTAAAAAGTGCGGAAAATTAAAACTTTTCATCTACATCTACTTCATGAGGTTTATTTAGACCTCTGTTTTACACATAATATATTCATAGCGAGTTTACATAGACTCCTCGTATAAGAAGATTACATAGTCTTCTACTTTTATGCCACATATAGATGACATACATAATATAGTCTTAATAAAATGTCCTGTATTAAACCAATCGAACAATATGGGCAAAGCCCTGACACAAACATATACATGCCACTTAGGGCTTACAACAATATCTGGAAACAACTAGAGTGAAAGGATCGTCTTTATACTATAACAAAGAAACATAGGTAGAATAAGAACAAGGCATCATCTTCGGAACTTGAGGACATACCCACACTTGGAGAATAATTCCAAGAATTTCTTGCAAATGGCCACAATCTCCTCAACGAATGGAACCTAAAATGTTGAGGAAAAAGGGAGAAATGGGGTTAACACTAGACTTGTACTAAGTATGAGACATATGCGCACACAACAAAGGAATCATGCTAAAAAAGGGGACATTTTATAAGAGCATGCCAAGTTACTTTGAAAAGTATTATGCACAAAACAAGAACAAATATAAGTCCATAGTCATATGCTTGTTATGATACAAGCATATTCAAGACAAGACAAACCTACTTAAGTTAAGCCAAGTCAACATGTATATAACATTATGGCACTCATAGTAAATACAAACCTAACATCATAGTATAACCACAAAACATGTTCATAAGTCCATAACATTACAACATAAGCCAAAACCCTTATCCATAACCATTCACCAAGTTTACTAGTGCAATGGTCAAGTGAAGCCCCATAACATCACTCAACCAAGAAAACTAGCCGAAAGATCATGAAGATTGTCAAACTTCACAAATCATATTATTATAAGTATTCATCCTCACATTTATCAATATAGACCATTAACATTAAGAATCAACATAAAGAATAACATATATCTCTTAAGAGCATAAAACACAAGAATCACTTTCTAGAATTTCTCTCAAGGGCAACTAGTGCAATGTATAGGTAGAGTCTCACACCCCTACCTACACTAAGTCAAACCCCTTAAGTCCCCTAGTTAGGATTCAATTTATTACTTCATTTTACTTTTGGTAACATCTTGCCTTAACCGACATAGACCACATGAGCTAATGTGGAATACGGTGTCATGGAACCCTACACCATAAGAAGGTGGATTACTTTCCAAGGTAGTACCAAAACATGAACATAGTATCTAAGTTGATCCACTAGGTAGTATTCCTATGGGGGCAACATAATTCAAGAACTAGGAGATGTGTTTGGGACCCTCTTTATGCTACATGCACTATAGTCTCCAATCTGATCAGTCAAATAGTGCTCCTACCTTCCCTATGTCGGAAGGGACACTCCTCACTACTAGTTTACACAGTGCTAAGCTAGAGTCCCTTTTGAAATGTCTTTCATTATTAATCATAACTTAGTTTAGGTCATAGGGGAATATCTCCATATATAGTCATAGTCATTAGCTCAATAGGAATTGCATGAGAACATCTTTCATTACAACCCTCACATTTGAGATTAGCACATTAACATCACCATAATATAATAAGGCATATAGGTACTTCATAGCCAACCTCATATCAATTCATCTTAATCATAATCTCATACTCATATAATCAAGACATCTCAATTTTATCATCATACCAAGCCAACTTAATCAAATAACAAGATAACTTCAATTGAACTTCATCACCAAGTACAAGTCATCATAATTGAAGTAAAAGGTTTAACATATCAAGACCTACCCAATATCCTTAAAAAAGCTATCATCTTGGTCTTACCATCAACCATACAATGCAATCCAATAATAGATATAATAAGAATAATTAATAGTAATTAACACAAAAATGAAGTCATTTGCATCACTATCACCCAATTCAACACTAGTTCAAAACCTAGGGTTAGGGACTTGGGTTAATTTCATGATCTATTCCACAAACTCGGTTAACTCATCAATAACTAGCATAATTGAATCATAATACATCATAATATAGGAATAATAATCAAAAGAAACAATAACCAATACAATTTAGAATATCAAATTCGTAATAGAAAAAAACCCACATGAAACTCATCTTTTCGAAATCAATTTTGGAAAAACCCTTTGGGGAAAGGAAACCCAAAGGTGAAAGGATCCCATACCTTTTTAATTGTTTAGGATAGATGGAGAAAAGTACCCTTATTTATACCCTAAATACCTTGACCTAGACCTTCAATGGAGTTCTTCTTTTAGTGAGAGAGAAAGTAGAGAAAAGTAAGAGCAATTTGTGTTTTGGAATTGAGAGGTGTTAAGTGAGGTTATAAACTTAGGGTAGCTTATATAGTTAATTAACTAACCTAATTAACAACACCCTAATAGTTAATTAATCCCCTTAGTAACAAACTTAATTAAATTAGCTAACTAAAACTAACCAGTGAAATTGCATGTCTGACCTACGAAACCACGACCTACGGTCTGTAGGTCAGTCAACAGGCCTTGGGACCAACCGTCCTGCAGGTCCGTCGTTTTGGTCATAGACCCTGCATTTCGCCACTTTTGGAAAAGTGTCTACATGTCCAACGACGAAGGAATCTACGCCCCGTCGTCTCACCTACGACCCGTCAATGTCAAGCGTAGGTCGACACTACCTGAACTCTTCCATTTGACAACTTTGGGTGAAAATGAAAGGGTCCTCTCCAAGGACCCCTAGGTTGGTCCTTCGGGAGTCGTATTCAGAATTTTTTATCCTAAACCTATCTAAATACATGTTAGACACCTTTTCATAAAATTCATTAATTTCAGAATCCTAAAACCTTGTGAAATAGACTAAGGCACACTAGCAACTTTTGCAGCAGTCTCCGGATGTCGCGGACGTTCCTTGACGTTTTGACTATAAAACTTCCTAAATGACTTTTATACAATATTATTGACTTTAACACAGTGTTACAACCTTTGGACACTCATGTGAGGCTCTATATTAGGTTTTGGACTTTCGGGGTGTTACACTTAGTTACACTAAATTAGGACTGAAAACATTATTTTAACCCTTTTTAGGTTATTAAACATCATGTAGGGTTCTATCTTAAGTCAATAGATTTTATGGGTGTTACAATGTATGTGTGGGTTCCATGGATGAAAATCTATCATAAATTGGTATCAAAGCCTCAAAGCAATTGAAGAATGGAGGCTTGACCTTAAACCATAACTTGAATCTTCTTCTTCAAACTTCTGATGTAGCCGCCACACGACAGGCTCCACAAGCTATCTAAAGGTTCACAAGCTGTCTAATGGTTCACACTTCCCTCAAGACCAACTCTATATGCCGTCTTGGCCTTCATGAGCGATCTAGTGCCACATGTGGAAGGTCTACCTTAAAGTGGATATTGCCTTCTCCCTCATGGGTATCACTACGTGTTGTGGTAAACACCACGAGCCGTCTAGGTACTCCAGAGAGGGGATACCTCTTTGGATTGAAATTTTGAGCGTACATGAGCCATATCACGCCTCGTGGTGACCTTCACGACTCGTCTAGGCCTTCGGTAAGGGTTCCTAGACTTATTCTTTCTCTTGTGACCTCTCTCTTGGTCCCTTTCTTAGTCTACTGGATTCTGAGGTGTTAGATTATCTCCCCCTAGGGAACATTTGTCCTCGAATGAGATTCTAGACATCTAATGGAGACAAGAATTCTATCATATAAGCACATCATGCATGAAATCACATAAATGCACATATACAAGAAGGAAATATCAACTCCAATCTAGTGCATGTTCAAAATATTATGTTATGAACTCTATATGCAACTTATACTTAAGGTACATCAACATGAGGAAAATAAATCATGTAAACTCATTTTCTTTCAAAATTCAAGTGTTTCACGGACATTCATAAAATGAGAAAATATGTGAATATCTTAAGACATATGACAAAAAAATTAATAATAAACAATAAGGAACAAATTACCTCAAGCTAGAGTAGGGGTAAAAGGACAAAGATGAGGATATTGGGAAATCATATCAAACTCAACCTCTCAAGTAGCACCCTCAAATAACTGATTCCTCAAAAAAATGTTTACGAAAGAAATTTCTGAAATTGCCGGTCTAAAATCTCTACTGAACCTTCTCATAAGAAATATTTTCATCAACTCCCAAAGCTTGTAAGGGATTTATAGATGTCAGATCCCCAACAGACTTCTTAAACATAGAGGCATGGAAAACTGGATGCATTGATTCCAACCCATCAGGCAATTCAAGTTCATTATCAACCTTACCAACACGCATAAAAATCTATATGGGCCTACATAATGGGGAATAAGCTTGCCATTCTTATCAAACATCATTACGCCCTTCATGGGTGAGATTTTCAAGTAAACCCAATCATGAACAACAAACTCAAGATCTCTTCTGCTCACATCGGCACATGACTTTTACTTAATATGTGTTGTTTTCAACATACCTATAATAAGTCAAACTTTCTACATAGAATCATGCACCAACTCGGGACCTATTAGTGAATCTTCATACACCTCAAACCACCCTATACGAGACCTACACCCACTACAATATAATGCCTAAAATGTAGTCATACCATTACTTGAGTGATAACTATTGTTATATGCAAACTCAATCAAAGGCAAGTGATCATCCCAATTTCCTTCGTACTCAATAATTCAAGATCTCAACATATCTTTCAAAGATTGTACAGTACGCTCTGCTTGTCCATCAGTTGCGGGTGAAATACTGTACTAAGCTTAACATCAGTACCGACCCTTTTGAAAATATATCCAAAACTGAGAAGTGAATTAGGTAACCACAATTAGAGATAATGGATAAATGCACTCCATTAAACTTTACCATTTATCTAAAGTATAATATATCATAGTCCTCCGCCGAATAAGAAACCTTGATAAGAATAAAATCTATTGATTTCGTCATTCAGTCTAGTATAACCCAAATCGAGTCATGTGGTCACCGGGTGCGCAGAAAACCAACGTTAAAGTCCATATTCAAATCTTCTCACTTCCAAGAAGGAATGCCAATTTAATGAGATAAACCTAATGGTTTCTAATGCTAAACTTTCAATTGTTGACAATTAGACACTTGGCCACAAATTTTGCAGTATCCTTCTTTATTCCATTCCACCAATAAATCTCCAGTAAATCATGGTACATCATGGTGGCTCCGAGGTGAATGGAATATCGAGAACTGTGGTATTCTGATAAGATTTATTTCCTCAAGTCATCAACATTGAGGACACACAAATGACTTTGGTATCTATGTAGACTATCTCCCCCTTGGGAGAAAGCCTCAACAGACTTTTCAAGAACCTTCTCTTTTGATTTAACAAAAGTTATATGAATACCTTTGTTATATTTTACATCCTCCACTAAATATGATTTTGAACGATTATGGACCATAATACAACCCTCTGTAGTGTCCACTAACTGAACACCAAAGAGGAATAATCTATGAACATCTTGAACCAACTCTTTCTTATATAACACAACCCTTGGTAGAGGCCACTACCTTTATATAACTTACTAATATCATCCGCCACGACATTTGCTTTTTAGCGTGGTAGAGAACACTCATATCATAATCCTTTAGTACCTCAAGACACCTTCTTTGCCGAAGATTTAGATCCTTGTGATTGAACATATAGTGTAAACTTTCATGGTTGGTGAAAACATCTACATGAACACCATACAAATAGTTCCTCCAAATCATTAAAGCAAAAAATATTTGCCGCTAGTTCAAGGTCATGGGTAGGATAAATTTTTTTATGAACCTTATGTTGGTTTAAAGCGTAGGCAATAACATTTACATTTTGCATAAGCACAGATCCCATCCCAATTCTTGAGGCATCACACTAAGAAACAAAACCATATGTCCCTTCCAGCAAGGTCGACGCTGGAGCGGAAGTAAGTCAATCCTTCAATTTCGGAAAACTCTTATCACATGCTTTCGACCATATGAACATAGACTAATTTTGAGTCTGTAACATCCCTCAAAATGAGATAGATGTAAATAGAGCGTAACACTTGTGTCATGGTGTTTTAAAGTCATAAAATGGTTAGTAATAGTGTTCTTAGGCATTATATAATGTTTGAAAGTCCTTGGATGTCAAACGTCCAAGACGTTTAGAAACTAGTCGAAGTTGAACTAGTGTGTCGAAGTGTTCTATAGTGATGTTTTGGGTGATTGTTTGAGGTGAAATTCAGTACAGAGGGTTCCTACGCGTAGCCTGATATACAAAGGATCAAAACGTCTGAGAATGACGCCCCAGGGACCATCAAAAGGGTATCCAAAGTGGACCCAAAACTTGGACTGCCAAGCTACCGTGTCAGCTAGTTTTGGGCAGTGGCTGCGCGTCGCGCTGCTGACACACAGTGGGGCAAATTTTTGCCCTGCGACGCGGGGCTATAACGAACCATTCTCTTAAAAAAAATTCGAAAAAAAAAGATTTGGAAATGTCTGCGCTACGCGCAGTAGATCCTACATTTCGTTGAGTCATTTTTAAGTCAAATTTTAGTGGGTTAATTTGTCCAATAAATGTATGGGTCTTTTTTGTAATTTAGGGGTGCATTGTTGACGGTTAAAAGACCTATTTAAACCCGTAAACACACCAATCAAGGCTAAAACCCTCAACTCAAAGTAATACCTCTCCATTCACTCTCTCCAAAACTACATTGTTGAAGCATGAGAGCTCCAAGGAAGAAGATAGATTTCTCAAGTTTTTATTCATCAATCTTGTGAGATTTCATCACAATTAAGGTATGGTGATTCATCCTTGAAATCTCTTTCTTCAAGGAGTGAATTCCAATGATTTGTTAAGGATGATCAAAAACATGAATTCTCCAATTTTGTGATCTAGCCACGGGTTCTTGCATAAAAGGTTTTGAATCAATGTTTTAGGATTGAATTGATGTTAATGCAACGTTTTAAATCAATAAATCCTATGAACCCATTCAAATCATGCAATCTTAGTTTGGACTATTTTATGTGTTAAGTGATCTTGTCTTAATGCTTATAATGTAACGACTCAGTACACCCTAGAAGTTAGAGTATCCTTAATTCGTCACACGGCAAATGCAACTTCAAGAAGTCTCATCTAAACCACTCGTATCGTTCATTGCATAATAAATATTCTAAAATGATTAAGAATTTAAAACATTCTTCACACACGAAGAAATTTTCTCATAATCAATACGCAAACGGAAGACTTTCATTAAAACATTAAACCTTTACAACATCCCATTGAACCATCTAGACTTTAGAGTTTAAAACACTTGGGACTAATCCCATACAAGACATAAAGTAAAGACTTAAGACATAAACGAACATGTGGATATTGTCCTCGAACCGATAAGGACTCACCAACACTTCATATTCAACCCTTAGAAGCCTATCCATCAACCATGGCATATCAAGACTTCCAATTCCCTACACTTTAGTCAAAGGGGTTAGCACATTAGATGTACTAAGTATGGAAGCCATGCAAAAACCATGATAAAGGGACATTTAATAAGTAACATGCTTTTCATGAATTTTGATTTAAACATGATAGTATAAACATAAGAACAACATTATCACTTTAGAAATACATAAGGAATCATTTAAACAATTATATATATTTTTAGATACACTTTCCAGTGAACCACTTCACTGTACAGTGAACTCCTTCACTGTTACAGTGAAGTTCCTTAATGTCTTCTTAGACATTATTTAACATATAATTCCCTCACTAAAAGCTACCCTAAGACTCACTTAAGAAACATAAAGAGAGACCGCCCATACACCCTCTCTAAGAATGCCTAAATGATCCTCAAGACTACTTAAAATGAGATACATTCACTAACAATACATCAAGCACATCAACATGACATTCTCCTACCAAAGGTGATTCCAAGGTTCACTTGAGTGAGTGTGGGGGACCTCCCATACAATCCCTTTCACACACACGCAAGCGATCCTATAGATTACCTAAGATAGAATCATTCTCACTTAATACATTAGCACACATAGAATATGACATTCTCCTTTCAAAGGTTATCCAAATACCTATTCAAGTAACTCAAGAAGAGAATGTCCGTAATTGACCTATTCAAGATTACCTAAGTACTCCTTAAGACTTACCTACGTTTGGATCATGTCTACATAACCAATCAATTTCCTTAACTAGAATCATTATTAAGACTTATCTAAGTAAGAGATGAAGTGACCATTCCCTTGCCCCATTCATACCTTAACTAGACTACCCTTAACTACTCTAGATAAGTATATATTCATTTAACATTATTTTTTTTTAGTTAAGTCATTACATTCCTTAGTTCATTTAAGAGACGTTCATCACATAAGGACATTCAAGTAATGGTCTTGGGTAAGACCTAAGGACTCCAACTAACCCCTTCAAAGCCTATTGTGCAGTGTCTAGATAACGTGCCATACCACCACCTAAACTTCATAGAACTTCTCTAATGATAGTAAGTATCCCATATGATGAGCATAGGAAATAACCGACATAGACCATGGTAGCAAAGCATGGAATCCAGAGTTGTAACCTACTCCGATGGAGGGCGTTCTACTTGCCAATGGTAGAACGTGGACAGATCCCATGTAGGCACATGGTAAAGGAATATGAAGGGATTACTTTGTATTCTAGCCTCATACTTTAACTAGAACTATTTCCCTTACCATACTCACTCGGTGCTAGACTTTGTTCTCATAGATTAATTCACATTAAGATTCATACAAAGGGGTTCCATATCAAGTTCATAACCCAATTACATTTACCCTACCAAAGAGGTCCTCTAGGGGCTGCCTTACAATGGAGACAAGAAGTTCATCATGATTTTCCTAAGGTTTGATATGATTCCCTTCCATCCAATCAACCTTATGTCTATCATTCATTACATGAAGGATACCATTACAGCTTTCAACTTCAAGTTTCATAACCTTACCACTAGGTTCAAGGTTTCAAATAAAGGACCCTCTTATCATCATTCAAGGTCTCACCTAAAATTCATACATACAATACTAAGACAATTTAGCTTCCTAAGTCAAGACATCACATATTCACATTCATACATGCATCAAGTAAGGGACACACGTCTACCTAAACACGATACAACATACTTCACTTTAGCACATATTACATGTTATTCTAGAAGCACATAGGAACAACCATTATCATCTTAAAGTCATCCAATACACTACTACATCATCATCAATATAATCATCGTAGATTCATATAGCCAAGTAGAAACAATCATGCATCAACTCTATGACTACACACATGAACACATAGTCATAGTCTAACATGATTTCCTAAATAGCATCAATATAAGAAAACACATACTTTCACATTACTTCACATATATGTAGATATGATCATACTTCACATAATCAACTACACAAATCAACATGTTACTTCAAGTAGTGCCGACAAGGTCATAATCATCATAATACTTAAAATAACGCCGAGAAGGCCACATCAATGACATAACACCGCCTTCATAAGTGGACCATATCAATCACACATAATTCAAGAGCTAAATTACAATAGATATACATAATATTAAGAGAGTTAGGGCAGCATACCAGCCAGTTGATCTCACCACTTCAGTCCAAAGCTAAATCATCCAATTCAATATCATAAGGCCCTTACCCATGGCCATGAACATCAATTCAATTCAATAACTATAATACTAAATGAATCTAGTTCAATTCAATGTATATTTATTAATCTAATACAACCTAAACATAAATTGAATATAATTCTTACTTCATTCAATAGCCCATAGAAAACTACACTAGAATCCATAAGCATAGGGTTAATATCAATTCAATAAGCTTAATAGTCA
The DNA here is from genome assembly GCA_022817965.1 of Solanum lycopersicoides. NCBI lineage: Eukaryota > Viridiplantae > Streptophyta > Magnoliopsida > Solanales > Solanaceae > Solanum > Solanum lycopersicoides. The sequence goes on from JAJJBR010002720.1 coordinate 141,594, forward strand.
ATAGATCTAAGAATATACAATACTAAATTGTTCAAATTGTAACATCCTATAAATCATACAATCATAATCTATACATGAATCAAAAGCCCATAACAATCTACACATCAATTCATCAATATCAAAGAATGATCACATAACCCATATTTTTGTCCAAATTGATAGATTTGAGAATGTCAAGGGTTCATGGATAATTTCATTGAAAAAAATCAATTAAACATCAATAACATCATATCTTAAGCTTTGAAAATGTTTCATGCAAGAACCCAAGACTTAGAGTAGAAATTGGACTTTTTCATCTTTTTGAAATCATTGAAAATCATCTTTGAAATTGGTTCTAAGGTGATAGCAAGCCTTACATGAAGAACTCCCATACCTTATTAGAAGAACCCAATTCTAATTGAAGAAGAAACCCCATTGAAGATCCATCTTCAAGCTCCATCTTCACTTTGATCTTTGATTGAGGTTTTTGTGGAAACTTTAGGAGGTAAAGGGTTTTGATATAAGTGCTAGGGTTTAAATGAGAGTTTAATCACTTATATACTCTTAAAATACCCCTAAACACTTAAAACATTAGTCCTCCTATTTTTAAAAGGCTTGGGTGAATTCCCAACTTCACCCCTAACATTACAGTGAAGCAGAGTAGTTTCACAGCACCATCGACGCCACACCATCGACGGTCCGTGTGTGATACCACGTCCGTCGATGGGGTCGCGTGGTTTTCTTCAGCAGCTCTTCAACCTGCAGGCAACATCGCTCCATCGATGGGATGTCGTCTTGTCGACTGGCCATCGTTTGGGTTAGTCGATTGCCACTGCCTGGCAGTGTTGAGCTCCAAGTTGGGGTCCTCCTCTAGGGCCCCTTGTGCGTCCTACATGGAGTCCTACCCGGATGTTTCCAATCCAAATGTAAGACCTCGAAAATGACTTAGGTTAACTCGAGACTAACTTGTTGGTAATGGTGGTCTAAGGTCCTAATGTGTTCTATTATATGTTATAGAGGCAGTATCTAAAGTATTAGGTGCATTGGAAGTCAAACATCAAGGGACGACTAAGACGTTCGACGACTAAGTTACCTAAGTGCCTCGTATGTGGTTCTATGTGTTGATGTGTGATTCATGAGGTTGTAATGTCTTTAAATGAGTTTATATGATGTATATATGTAGTGTGTCAAGTTTCGAGAAGCTTAGAGGTCAAACGTCCAAGAACGTTCATGAAGTTTGAAAGAAGTGCCTTGAAATGACCTTGTGTGTCTAGGAATGTTTCATCGAGTTTTACATTTTTGTTTTGGATGAAATTCATGTGAGCGGTGTTAAACTCGTATACGGTCATGTTTATGTTGGAAACGTATGGGAAAACATCCCTAAGTACCAACCAAAGGTCCTTGAGGAAGGACCTAAACTTTATGTCAAGACTGTCCCAGGCAGCCCCCAAACGATGGAGGGATCGTCGGCTCGTGGGACAATCGACGCCCCGTCGATGGGTGTCATCGGTGGAGACTTAGTCTTACGTGAGAAGGGTACCTTGACAAGTCTCTGAACCATCAAACGGAAGGACAGGACGATCCGGTTGTGGAAAAACGATCCGTCGACTGCCAACCATTGGTGGACTGTTTTTTCCTGCGGAGTCTCACTGTTAAGTGAGGGATGAAATGGGAATTTCAAACCACTTCCAAAGAGATGGTTTGGAGGTTCCTAAGGTATATATTGTGTATTTTAAAGGTGTTTATAAGTCATTAACACTTAGAAGATTTCATTCTTCCAAAAATAAAACCCCACAATCCTTTAAGAATTCCCAAAGACTCCATTGAAGTACAAAATCAAGGAAAAGTATGGTGTGACGAATTGAGTGGAGATTCTTCATCAAAGTGAAGAATTAGATTCATTTAGGTATGGTTTTTGATCATTGAAACTCGTTTCATCAAGGAGCCCAACTTCAAAGATGTTTTCTAATGTTTTCAAAGATGAATTGTCCAATTTCATGATTCTACATCTGGTTCTTGCATTAATGGTTTTCAAACATCTATTATGGATTAGATTGATGTTGTATTGATAATTTTAACCTAAATTACCTATGAACCCATGAATTTGATAAACCCTAGATTTTGACTAACTTATGGGTTACTTGACATTGGTCTAATGTTGATAAATTCATGTGTAGTTTCTTATGGGATTTCTAATGGTGTAAGAATTATATTAAATTATTATCTAATTGATCTTAGAATGTTGAATCGATGTTGAATTGGCTTAGATTTCATTGATTAACACAATTGTGTATTGAATTGGTGTTCATGGCCATGGGTTAGGGCTTTATGATGTTGAATTTGGTGATTTGGTATTGGCTTGAAGTGTTGAGGATGAAGAGGTGGTACGCTGCCCTAATTCCTTTATTTTAATGTTTATTGGACTTCAATTATGTTATGATTGGTTTGGTCCACCTTTGGTGGCAGTGTTATGTGAATTGATGTGGCCTTGTCAACGTTATTTTTAAGTATATTGATGATCATGGCCTTGTCGGCACTACTTGAAGTTATATGTCTATTTGTGTAGTTTATTTGGTGATGTATGATCATATCTACTTATATGTGAAAGTATGTGTTAAACTATTGATACTATTTAGGTAATCATGTTATGTTATGACTATGTGTTAAGTGTGTAGTCTTAGAGTTGATACATGGTTGTTCCTAACTTGTCTATATGAGTCTATGATGGTGATATTAATGATATTAAGGTAATTAATAGGTTGACAAGATGATGTTAAGGGTCATTCCTAAGTGTCTAAAGAAAGATAGCTATATGTGTTAAATGGAAGTATGTTTTGTCTTGTTTAGGTAGACTTGTGTCCCTTACTTGATGCTTATGTGAATATGTGATGTCTTGACTTAGGAACCTAAAGGGTCTTAGTCTTAAATAAATGAATATAGGTGAGACCTTGAATTATGATAAGAGGGTCCTTTATGTGCAACCTTGAATCAAGTGATAAAGGTAATGAAACTTGAAGTCGAAAGCCGTAATGGTATCCTTCATGTAATGAATGATGGACTTAAGGTTGATTGGCTGGAACGACATCACATGAATCCTTAGGAAAGTCATGATGAGCTTCTTGTCACCATAGTGAGATAGCCCTAATGGACCTTGCTTTGGTACGGTAAATGTAATTGGGTTATGAACTTGATATGGAATCCTTTTGTATGAACTTTAATGTTACTTAATATATGAGAACAACGGCTAGCCCCGAGTGAGTATGGTAAGGGAAGTAGTTCTAGTTAAAGGAAGAGACTAGAATACAAAGAAGCCTCTCATATTTTCTTAACCATGTGCCTACATGGGATGTGTCTAAGTTCTACCATTGGAAAATAGAACATCTCATCGGAGTAGGATAGAACTCCGGATTCCATGTTTTGCTACCATGGTATATGTCGGTTTATGCATATTCTCATCATATGAGTTACATATTAGAATTAGAGAAGTTATATGAGGTTTAGGTGGTGGTATGAGACGCTATCTCACTACTAGAAATTTGACCTAATGTCACGTTTAAGTTACCATCGCAATAGGCCTCTCTACCATTGCTATAGTTCTAAAGCTACGGTTCCTCTACAACAGCTCGCATAGCAATAGTTCGATTGGGATGGTTTTTTCCGACGGTTATTATAATTGTAGCAGTAGATATACCTATTGTGACGGTTTTCAGATTAATAAGTTGGCGACGGTTAGGTATCTTTTGGCACGGTTGTGAACCGTGGGAATAAAGTTTTATGCCACATTTATTTCCAATCCATTGTCGACGGTTAACACACTATTGGTACGGTTAACAACCGTCGCTATAGAGTTTTATTCAACGGTTCTGTTTAGGTTGTTGCTACGATTGTTTTAACAACAATTTCATTCTATTACAACAGTTGTTACATGGTAAGGCATCAGTTTATAATTGTTACTCAATGTCTATTGCTACAGTTATTATGGGGTAATTCATTAATTCTATATTTTTTGCAACAATTAATACATACCTATTGCAACGATTATATTAGGCTATCCCAACATAGATATGCAATTGGTTCCACGCATATATTATGAGCCATTGCAATACTTTTATAACATAAAATACACATAAAAAGATCCTGCGAAGAAGTTATACTTAATTACCAAAATTATAATCTTAGATCCATGGTTGGGTACGTAATATCGATAAAATAAAATATATAATCATTTTTCAACCATTCAAAATCAGTGAAATGTACAGATTCACCACATAGTACTTTTCCAGCTTAAAAAATAACAGACTTTTGGAACATGGGTAAAGTTAACATTAACTCAATTCAGCTCCTATGCCAAGTCTTCGGTACTGCTTTCATCTCCTTCATCGATATCATCAACTATATACAATTAATGAAAATACAAAATAATTTAGCAATTTTTGTACCAAAAGTTCAATAACTTCTGTGATATATTCGTAAGTTATCACTCTATATCTACAACAGACATATAACTTCAATAAATTTCAAATGACATTAAAAAATAGCATAGTTGCTATAGATATTTGCATTCTGATTTTGAGAATTATTCCTATCACTCCAGGTTCAGTTCAACAGTTACTCAAAACATACATCTTCCTTACTTTGAAGTCTTAATTTATGTAAACAAGAAGAATAATGAGTAATGACTAACAATAAAGCTATTTTCTGACTAACAAAAGAATAATGACTCAACTGCAAGAGAAATCATAACAGTCCACAGACAGGAGAAACAATCTTAATGAACAAGATAACTGTTACAACACTGAAGCTACTGGAAAATCTGATTCAGATAAGCCAGACACTAAAAGAAGGGGAAGAAGTAGAGTCAGGAAAAAAGGAAGGAAACATGGAAGCCAACAAAATTCAATTAGAACTGTCTGCAATTGTCGCTGCCATCGATTCGTCAACTCAAAACTCAAGGTTGTTTATTGAGTTTTCAGAAGGATTAGTAGATGGCTTTCTAGTAAAGTTCCCTATGCAGTAGAATTTCAGAAATGAGTTTGATTTCACGATTGAGGCATCATTTGCCTTGTGCACTCTTGATATAATCTGTTCAATCTAATGTGGCTAACTACCATTTTATTACCTCAAACTGTCTTTACTCGACACTTTGGTCAGCCTGCTAGGAAAGAGGAAGAAGAGGAGGAAGAAGTAGAGATTGACCAGAGAAAGCATCCCGCTGATTATGATCCTGTAATTTTTTATCCTACCGAGCATCGCAATCCTCCATCGAATAGGGTATGGAGTCTTGTGGATGATGTTTTGGGACTTACCTTGGCTGAAGTTTCAGAACTGTCTTCCATTCTTATGAAGAAGTGGGGTATGATCGAGCAACCAATGGTTGGGGTTATGAAGGCAGGGGCTGCTGGATTGGCAGCAGCAACTATGAAGGGACCAGAAACAGCTAAAGAGGAAAAGAAACCAGAAGCATCTCTATAAAAGTTTTGATGAAGATAATCAAATGGCACTTAATAACTCATAGCCGATGAGGTTGATCCTAGAAAATACTCATCTAACCAAATGGCCTACAAGGCCACAATCATAAGAAATAGGTAATAACAAAATCGACAAGGTTGTACTCAATAGTCTCTTATAACATATATGTTAGAACATTCCAATAGATATCAAACTGCTACAACGAGAACAAAAAGGAGATCTCTTAAAATAACAGTATATACAATGATGTTAGCTGATATTTAATAACTCATAGCCGACGAGCTTGATCCTATAAAATACTCAGCTAACCAAATGACCGACAAGGCCACTATCTTAAGAAATAGGTAATAACAAAATCGACAAAGTTGTACTCAATAGTCTCTTATAACATTTATGTTGCAACAGTCCAACAAACATAAACTGCTACAAACAGAAAAAAGGGGAGATCTTTTAAAACAATAGTATATAGAATGATGTTAGCTGATACTTAATAACTCATAACTGACGAGGTTGATCCTAGAAAATACTCAACTAACCAAATGGCCGACAAGGCCACATCAGAATAAATAGGGAATACAAAAATCATCAAGGTCGTACTCAAAAGTCCCTTAAATGTTACAACAGTCAACAAACATTAAAATACTCAATAGTTTACAAGGATATTGAAATTTAAACTTTAAGGGTGGCCAAGAGTATGAATGTTTTCTACTACCATGAGAAAGAAGAGTCGCAACAGAGAAATTAGAGTTTCAAGAGAAAGATAAAGTAGTAGTAGTAGAAGAAGAAATAGTCTAAACGGATATTTAGTGACTCTAACCTTGCTCAGCTGTTTGAGAAGAAGTAGCTCCTCTTAGACAAGGAACGGACAATGCTGCTAGTATGTTAGGATCAATTAATCCTGCTTGCTGAAGTTGTGCGACTACATCTGCAATAACTTCTTGTCGGATTGTTCTTCTTTGTTCCTCCATTTGTTTCTCTATTTTTTCCATCCTTTCTTGCATTTGTTGTACTACATCATTTGTTGCATTTAAAGTTGATTCAGAATTGTCAAATTTCTTTTTCAAAGTTGTGTTTGTTACCCCCACCTCTTATAGTGTTAGACGTCGCGGATGTTTAGGACCCATGACAGCTGAAAATGCATCAACAGACTGACCATTTGTGCTCATTTGCTTTTCAATTTCCTCCATTTCAGCCTAACAGATCATATCCAAGAACCAGTCTTGTAAATTAAAATTTAGAATAAATAATTGGTCTTATTAAAAAAATATATCAGCAGTATTCGTACAATTTTGCTGGTTGTGTTCTCATTCGATACCTTGTACAAACGATCAGGTTTTCTTGTTCTTGTGACCACAAAAAGCTCCTTAGCGGATACAAATTCCGTTTCTTTTTCCTAATCACATAAAAATAATTATCAGGAATTTCTTAAATGACTAGTTAAGACTACATAATAAATAAGAGAACACGCCAATTTACTACGGATTAAAGCAAAACTCTTTTTGCCTGCTGTGTGTGGATTCATCAGATTTTTTCGGTTCTTACTATTTGTTTCAGACATTTTCTGCAAAAAAATAAATCAATAATGTTAAACAAAGGTATGTATAGTGAGATAAGAATAAAAATCTTACTCAATGTAACATTTTCTCTATGATTGGAGAAAAATCCTCTATTTTAGTTGTGACTAGTACCACACTGGAAAAAGTAATAAGCTGCAACAATATTGCAACAGAGAAAAGAATAGCAGAAGAGAAAGTTAAAGAAAAATAAAGTTGCAGAAGCAACTATATCACAAAAGAGATCTGGAGAAGAATAAGTTGGATGTTTCAAATTCTAAGCTAAATTTTACCTTGAATTTCTCAGACTTCCAATATTTAAGGAGCTCGCTAAACTGACATTCTGGAATATGATCGGGTTTTTCTGCCATTCGAATTTCATCATTATCATATGGATTATAATATTTTGTCTTCAAATCACTTCTATGTCTTCTCCAAGCATCTTGAATTGTTACCAAAGCCCAAATTTGCACAGCTTCAGGAATAATGTATTTCTCTGACAATTTGGTGTCATTCAGTTCGCCGATTGAAGTAAAATACTTTTACAAGAAATTAAATATTGAAAACACCAAACCTTAATATAATCCCAAAAATCCTTTTTAGTATCCATGCTCCTCCAATCAAGTATATCAAAAGGGCAAAGAGTCGCATTTCTTGCCAATGTACCTAGGAAGCTACTTAACTCTATTACAACGTCCTCAGTAGGACCAACCGGTTGATCTAGGCTGTTCAATAAGAGCAATAAACACTCTTTTCGTGCATGTACATTATGCATTTGTGTTTGACCTCTCTTCTTTTTACTGGCAACACCTTTAACTATAAGAAAATATAAGAAATTAGAATTCGTGGATGAATTTAGTAACTTTCTAAGTTTATCTACTACCTTGTTCTTCAGGTTGTTGACCGAGTGGATGAGTTAAAGATTTCATTTGCACTTGATCCTATCTAGGTTGCTGCTCAAGAGGTTGTTCAAGAGGCTGCTCCTCCACAGATTGTACTTTAGCTTCAGATTGTGGTGCTACTGCTTGTTGTTCAATAAACTTAAGCAGTTGTCCTTTCTCTGACTCTATAGCTTGAACAATTTCATTTGTTGTCAATAACCGTTGTTTTTTATTTGCCAAGAATGATAGTGATACAGGTTTAGCATATGTCTTTGCTTTTTTACTCCTTTTTGAAGACTCTTGTTGACTCATGACTATCCAAATCTGTGTAAAAATAAGACATAAGAAGCCTCTTAGTGCAGAATTTTCAAATGTGAATTACATCAACAATGAAAGTTAGAAGAACAAACAACAATAGGATCAGTAGTAGCTGAAGCATATTATAAAGAACTAAGCTCCTTTTCTTTCTTATTTGAAAAAAATGTTGGTCAGTATATCACTTTTCAACCAATCAACAAGGAAGATTCTATCTTGGGGAAGAGAATAACAAGCAATGGATTCAAGCTGAAGAGGAATAACAAGCAATGGCAGAAGATGCAAAGAGAAGTATAACATATATAGAAACTAACAAAGAATCTTAATAACTAATATATATATAGTACCAACATTAGCAAGAAAATATTCCAGAACAAATTATCAGAAATCAAGCAACTAGTAGTAGCAAATAGGCAAAAATCAAGTAGAGTGTAATCGACATCCATACTTTATATGATGCAACTCAAAAAGGAATTTATTACTCACTACATAAAAAACAAAGAAGAGAATGTATTGAAAGAGTTCGGAAGATCCTTTGTCAATTATCATCCTCCATCCAATCCCAATCAGTATCATCAAAGTCATCCTCCTTTCAGATGTTTCCATAGCTAGATCTTCTGAATGTTGTGCTAAGGCCGGAAGATCAATGATATCAACAGGGAGATCTTCTCTCGACCATCTAACATCTACATCGAGTACTCTTTCTGATGAACCAATGTCATCGTTAGTCTCTCTCCAAAATGTTTCTTTAATATTAGGATAATTCTCTTCCTCTAAATCATACAAATCCACTGGAACTTTATGTCTTGCATAATATACATTTTTCTCAATTGGGTCTTCCACATAAAAAACTTGATGCACTTGAGATGCTAGTACAAAAGGATCATTTGTGTTGCATTTTTTATTGAAATATACCCGAGTCAATCCATATTCATCAACTTCGTTATGAAACCAATCACATCTAAAAATTACAACACTAAAGCAACCCCAATAATCAATTTCAATGATATCCTGAATAATTCCATAATAGATAACCATTCCATTGATAGGATTTTGGTCCCTAGCGCTAGCAAAACTATCTGTTGATGCTGACAAAGTAACTCCACTATTTTGAGTCTTGCAAGGGACATCCCGTGTCTTTGTATGAAATCTATATCCATTAATGAAATATCCAGTATACCTTTTAGCCACAAAATTAGGTCCTTTATCTAGCCATCTTAAATGATTGGAAACATCTATATTTTTAACTTTATCCCTAAACCAATCACAGAATTCTCTACTATGGATTTGTGCTTTTACCTATGCATTTCCTATGATACGATTATCAATTAAATTCTTATGTTCCCTGCAAGAATGATATGCAATTTAATCAATGTAAAGCACATTATCATAAATATAAATGATATTTAGAAACAAATGACTATTTTATCTTACTCGATGAATCTCTCTACTTTTTCATCTCCGATATTGAACAAAACATATCGATGAGCTTCAGACCTCTCATGATTTTCCATATTAAAAGTCTTATTTTCCTTTTATTCATACTTTCGATTGGATGACCTGTCTTAGGAAATAAAGATAAAGCATCACCTTCCTCTATTTGATTGTCCTCATCATCCTTAGTTTTGATACCTACTAAATGTTGTCTTCACCTTATCAGGTAGGTATCTCGAAATAAAGGTCAAACAGTCTATAGCTGAAAAACCCTCTACTATTGCCCCTTCTGAATTTTTTCGATTACGAACAAGCCCCTTAAAGTCACACATAATTCTTTCAGTAGAATACACCCCTCAAAAATGAGTCGGGCCTCCAAGCTTAATTTCATCCACTAAATGGATAGGCAAATGTGTCATTATATCAAAAAAAGATCGAGGAAAAAACATTTCAAGCTCACATTCTATATCAATGATTTCAGCCTTCATCTTATCAAGATCGCTTCTTATTATAAGCTTACTACATATGGCTCTAAAATTATTCCCCAAACTAATTAAGACCAAAGACACATTCTTGAGCAACACTTTTTTAACAGCAACCTGGATCAAGTAATGCAAAATGACGTGAGCATCATTGCTTTTGTATCCTGATACTTTCAGATCTTCAACTTGCACACGACTTGATATATTAGAGGCAAATCCTTTTGGTAATTTGGCATCTTTTAAAACAGTGCAAAATAACCTTTTCTCATCTGGTTTCATAGAGAAACAAGCTTTAGCCAAATTAATATTTCCAGTATCAAGAACTTGTACGCCTGATAAGGGAGTAGGTGCAACACTATGCTCTTCTTTACCATTAAAGGATTTTTTATCCCTTATATATGGATGATCATGAGGTAAAAATGCTCGATGACCCAAATAACACATCATTCGACTGTGTTTGAGATATTGGGAACAAGTATGATTGCAAGTGGGGCAAGCCCATTTTCCCTTGGTACTCCATCCGGAAAGCATTGCCAATGCGGGAAAATCACTAATTGTCCACAATAAAGCTGCACTCAACATAAATGTTTGATTAGTTACAACATTATATGTTTCCACTCCCACTTTCCATAGTTCCTTCAACTCTGCAATCAGTGGTTGTAAGTATACATCTATATCATTTCCATGAGATGATGGACCTGGAATAATCATTGACAACATTATATACTCCGACTTCATGCAAATCCATGGTGATAAGTTATAATTCATCAACATAACCGGCCATGTGCTATGGGAAATACTCATAGTTCGAAATGGATTAAAACCATCGCTTGAAAGACCAAACCTAACGTTACGAGCATCACTAGCAAAGTCAGTATACAAGGAATCAAAATCCTACCAAGTTTCTCCATCAGCATGATGTCTTAAATTTTCATCTTTGAGTCGTTCAGTATCATGCCATCTCATAGCTACAGATGTTTCAGAACACATGAATATCCTCTGAAGCCTAGGCTTTAAAGGAAAGTACCTTAAAACCATTGCTGGAATTTTTGTGACCTTATTAGTCAATTCATCATGGACATTCTTCGATATAGAATATCCACACCCTGAGCACTTCTCTAACTTTGCACTGTCATTCCAGAATACCATGCAATCGTTAGGACATGCATGAATTTTTCATAATGAAGACCCAAATCTTTTATCAGCTTTTTTGCCTTGGAGAAGGACTCGGGTATCTAAGCAAAGAGAAATGCCTCTTTTATCAAGTCCAACAAATCTGAAAAGGCTACATTACTCAACTTGTGAATGCATTTAAACAAGTATAACCGAATGGCGAAATTCAACTTAGAAAAGTTCTCACACCCCGGGTACAAGTCTTGTTTCCCTTCTTCAACTAATTTAAAGAATCACTTTCCATCTTCAGATGGTCCCTCTCTTACTCCTTCATGCCTCGGGTCATCCGCTATATTTCTAAAAGTATCTTGAAGTAGTTTATCAATACCATCTTGTGTGTCGAAAGTTTCATCATCATTGGTTGGATGCGGCGTATTTCTTGAGGAAAACCATTCTCCATGGAAAACCCATTTGGTTATCCATGAACAAATCCATGACAAATCAAGTGATCCTCCACCACATTTCGACAATGCCAATAACGATTAAAGCACTTCTTACAAGGACATAATATTTCATCTCCTTGGGAAGCTCGTTCAAATGCCTTATCTAGGAAATCATTAACTCCATGGATATACTCATCAGTGGATCTTCGGAGATCCATCCAACTTTTATCTCAAACTTCCATTTAATATCCTATGTCACATGAGCAAAACATTTATAAAAACAATTCATGAGTACAAACAGTATCAACAAAACTTTACCTTTCAAAGTTTGAAGATATTCTTGTACTTTTTGTTTCTATCAAAATCATAATTGTAAATTATTTAATTTAATTAGGTCATTAGGTAAGTGAAATTTAGTTACATAACCTATATTTTACTTGATTTTTTAATTTCTCAATTTATTCTATAGTACATTGTTGGTACTGCCTTACAACATAGAAGAAGAATTATCATAGATAATAAGGTAAAAGTAATTCACAAAAATGGTAGAAATGTCCTGATGAGATCATTTTAGATCACTTTAAACTACTAACCAAACAATAATACATAACCTATATTTTACTTGATAGTTTGATTCTTCAATTTATTCTATAGTACATTGTAGGTATTATGCTTTAGCAAGTACTGATCCTAGAGATAATGAGTAACCATAGAATAAATCTGGTGACTCGTCTATTAAGTGATTTTTAACAATTAGAGTCTTATCTTCTATCATCTTTTATAAGATTTTATTTATTATATGTTATTCTACCTTTTCAAAAGTATTTATATTCTTTCAAATAAACAGCCAATTCTAGATATTATATGAAATCTGAAGTCCCTTGTTTTCCTGAAATAAATTTCTGAACAAGTCTTGTATATAATTTTTTTTGCTTTTGACTTATAAGTTACTTTTTACAAGTCCATCTAAACAATAATCTTCACAATGGATGAATGACAACGAGATAACTATCTAGGTAGCACAGGTTACCATATTGGAAGAGAGAATTGTGTAAATTTATCGTGGATATTTGAAATAAAAATAAAAAGATGTGATACTTAGCTAGAACATCATCCAATTTACTACAACAAGAGCTTAATTTCTTAAAATTCACTCCTAGAAGAAAGAATGGGACAAACGGCTAGAGGGAATAAGGAGGGATGCATCTGCTTCATACCATCAAGAAAACTGAAAATGGCTTAGCCACCCAAAAACATGAAGAAACTAAAGCCAGATAGATCACCTCCTTAGGATAAAAGAAACGATGTTGGGGTTCTACTATTATAACTGCTACGACTCCTTAGGTGAGAAAGCACCCTTATTGTAATAGTGAACAAGAATTGTTGCTTGAATATACCATTAATCCTGATGAGATGTGCATTGCCTATGGTTTAACTCACAGTGGATTCCGTGCCTGAATGTAATGTGCAGTTTTGAATTCAGTTTGATTAGATGCATCTTGTCCTTTATCCTACACCTAGTGCCTTACTTTCTTAAAGAAGACATTTGTCCATTCAATTGGAATTTCATTTCTAGAGGTATACTCCAGTTAGCAATAGCTAACTTATCTTCCTGAAAGTCAAGTGCCATATAAGATACACTTACAACTACGTTTCTAATAGCTACTTTTATTTCTACTCTTTGCTTCTGATTCAATAGCATGACGACTCATGCAAAAGGTTAACAACAAATAGGCAAGTCAAGCAATAAAGCAGTAAAGCCGTAAATCCACTTAGAAAGTCACTAAGAGCTATTCTTTGTGTATTCTGTTTGTTTGGGATAAGACTTACCCCATCTCAGTTTATGTAAATGGATTTCAAAGTATTTAAGTAATGTAATTTTAGTGTCATTTTGCTTTTTTACTAGCTTAGTATCAAAACAAGGTATGTGGTAGCTAAGATTCGATAAGCAGTGATCATGTTGTGACAGTGACACACAGAAGCATGAACAAGGCCCACTACTACACAAATAATTTTTGGACCAGTTTCAGTTCAAATTCTTGCTGTGTTTGAATCCATATAAGATAAAATCCAGCATAAAAATATTCAAAAAGGGTTACCTTCAAACACTAGAGATAATAGATACACAATAATATATAAGATGACTGCCATCTACATATTCTTTAGTCCTGACTCACTTAATCTCCAATTATAAATTAAGATAGCATAAGCTGAATCGTGGGCCTCCTTTATGCTAGATGTTACTTAATTTTGTCCATACATAAAAAAGTGCCTAAGTTAGCCAACAAACATGAAAGATATATGCATCATATAGAATGTTACTTCCCTACAGAAGAATGAAAATCATAAATTATGCTTTTTAAGTTCAAAACTATAACTTCCGACATGCAGCCACAATAGAAAATAGCTACTAAACAGTCTTGTTGGTTGCCTCGGATCCTCCCTACCCCTCTTTCACTTCTTCAACTATCAATTAACTCCTATCCTCTTCAACCTTTCAACTAAAACAAGGAACCATCACTATGATAAGTCAGAAAGTTCTCCCATTGTAATGTAGAAGATAATAAAATAAAATAAAACCATCAAACTCTAGCATCAGCAAACAAACCAACAAGCAAAAATAAATGTCTACCTAATTTAAGTATGCAGTGTGTTAGGTTCAATAAAGAATTGTTGTTGATGTACAGTGTGGATATGAGATCCCTAAGCAAAATGGTCTAAGGATTCAATTGTTCTCCAAAAACCATTATGCTTGGGCCACATTCATAATGATATGAAAATTATATTTCACAATAATAACTTCAAACTTTCGATCAATGGGAAATTTAAGTTCACATAGATAGGCCAAGCTCAAAATGCAAATCAAAATACCCAAAGCCTAGGACAAAATAACCTACAAAACATCAGTTCTTTTATAAAATTCAAAACCCAGCTTCTCAATAATTTTTGATTTTTTCACAGAGCTATAGAATCTTCACAAAATTGGAGTTACAAAGTCTAAACTACAAATGGATTATGTATAAAACACCTAAATTAGAACAAATAACAGACATTTCAACAAACCCATTTGTTATTCTTTATAATCTTTTAAAAGTCCCTTCAATGGAACTTCAAATTTGGAAAATAGTACATCTAAAACGAAATAGAGACAATGGGGACTTAGAAATCACCTTAAAAATAGTACCTCTTTATATAGAAGCTTAATGTTGAAGAAGACTACTTTTGGAGATGAATCCACTGAGGATGAACACTTCAAATTAAACAAAATGACCACTGTAGGAGAAGCTGAACGTTTTTTGTAGAATATAGAGGAGTCACCGAAGAAGACGATCACTGATTCTCTTCACCGAAGCTCAAACACCGTTGTGGAAGATGAAGGAGTCACTGGGTTCTGGAAATTTAGGGTTAACTTATCCCTTTGATATTGATAATTGGAGAAATGAAATGTTTAAGTTTTTTGGAAATGTAGTTTAGAGGTCTTAGACTCTTAGTTCACTAAAATGAAAAAAAAGCGGCCACATACTAAAATAATGGAGGGAAATAAAATTTTCACATAAAATTCGCGGGTTGGGCAATTATTTTTTCGTTTTCACTTAACCAAAACGTTGCCACGGACTATTTTTTTGCCACAGTTAATAAGTGTGTGGCCATAGATTATCTATTGAGACGATTATATAGATGATTCCACGGTCTTATATGAGAAATTGTTCTATTAGATCTATGGATATATTGCAACGGTTATAATTGTCGCAACACATAATCTATTGCCACGGTTGTAAAATTGTTTCCAAATAAGTGTTGCATTAGGTCAAATTTCTAGCAGTGTCTAGACATTGCACAATAGGCTTTGAAGATGTTAATAAGAGTCCCTAGGTCTTGTCCAAGACCACTATTTGAATGTCCTTTATGTGATGTATGTCTCTTAAATGAACTAATGAACAAATGATTTAATGATATAAATATGTAAATGAATAAGTACCTAATCTAAAGTGACTTAAGGATTCCTTAGTTAAAGTGTGAAGAGGGCATAAAGGATGGTCTCTTCATGTATTATCTATGGAAGTCTTGAGAATGACTCTAGTTAGGGAAGATGTTTGGTGTTGTAGACATAATCTAAGCCTTAGGTAGTCTTAAAGACTATTTAGGTAATCTTGAAGAGGTCAATCATGGACGTTATCTCCTTGATTTACTTAAGTAGGTCTTTTGATAGCCTTTGAAAGGAGAGTGTCCTATCATCTATGTGTTGGTGTGTTTAGTGAGAATGATTCTATCCTAGGGAGTCTATTGGATCTCTTGAGTGTGTGTGTAAGGGATTGTATGGGCGGTTGCTTCACAACTCACTCAAGTGAGACTGCGAATTCACCTTTTGTAGAAGAATCATACATTTATGTTTATGATGCTTGTAAGTGTGTATGTGACTCATTATAGGTGATCTTGAGGGTTGTTTAGGCACATCTAGAGAGGGTGTATGGGCGGTCTCTCTTTGTGTGACTTAAGTGAATCTTAGGAAAACTTTTATTGAGGGAATTACATGCTAGGAAGTGTTAAAAGGGAAGACAAGAGAATTCACTGTCAGTGAATTGAACTCACTGTAATGTGAGTTCTAATAATGTGATTTTTGGTTAAATATTATCATATGTGTTTCTAAGTTGATTAATGTTGCTCTTATGATTATAATATGATTTCCAAATGAAAAGATGCTTATTTTCAATAAATGTCAGTTTTCATGATTTTATGCATAAGCCATACTTAGTACATGTGGTTGTACTAATTCCATGCTTTATTTCTATCTATATAGTTCTTGGTAGGTGAAGAGCTTTGAGAAGAAGACTTGGACTAGGAGATCGTTCAAGAAGAGTTTGAAGTATGTCCTCACTTGACTGGAGGGCATATATGTCATTTTATGTTTCGTTTTATGAAGTATTGTAATAGAGTATATAGTAGTATGTTTTCAAATTCGTGTGGGCTGTGTCTCAAGTATTCTTGTGTCTTAAGATGATGATTTGAGACTTAGTATTTCCTATTACTTCTATATGAAAGAGTTTTTAAGACTATGATATTGTTTTATGAAATGTTTTAATTCCGCACTACTTTTCATTATGTATATGCGATGAATGATATGAGAGGCTTGTATGAGACCTCCGAGAGGTCGAGTACGCCGTGCCACAATCCGAGATTTGCCCTAACCTCTAGGGTATGGTCTCCGGTCTTGACACCAAATATGTTCGTATACGAGTTTAGGACCTCCCACATCAGTTTCATCCAAAACGAACACGTAAAACTCTACGAAACATGCTTAGACACACAAGGTCATTTCAAGGCACATCTTTCTAACGTCATGGACGTTCTTGAGCGTTTGACTTCCAAACTACATGAAACTTGACACACTGCCTATACACAACATAATAACTCATTTAAGGACCTCATAACCTCATGAATCACACATAAACACATAAAACACATATGAGGAACATAGGTGACTTAGTTGTCGAACGTCTTGGTCGTCCCTTGACGTTTGACTTCCAATGAACCTATACTCTTAGATACTCCCTCTATACTATATTATAGACAATATTAGGACCTTATACCATCATGAAAACCACGTTAGGCTTTAGCTTCACCGAAGTCATTACGAGACCTTACAATCTTCCCCACTTGGACAACATTCGTCCTCGAATGACACTTGCCACTATCCCAACACTTCCAAGTATAGAGATTCGATAACCATACAATATAACACACAAGCAAGGAGAAAACACCAATTTCACATAAGCAAGAGATTCACAACACAACAAGAAATTAGAATAGATTCTATAACTCATCATACTATAAAACTCACATCCTTTATTCCAAATAGTAAAAACTCATTTTATATTCATTATCATACTCATGTACATCAGTTATAACCATATTACAAAAATTTTTGACCAAAGAATCAATTAGTCAATTTTTGAAAAAATTCACAGTGAACTAGCAGTGCATTACAGTGAATTGTGCAACTTTTTAAAAAATGCAACTTTTGGGCAATTTCATGATATAAACATGCTAATATGCAAGATAAATTCATATAAAACCTTTTATAACATAATCATGGCCTCATAAGATACACAATGCAAGAAGTTAATGAAATTAAATTTCAACCAAGCATGCATATAATAAGGAGAATGTTTGGAACTCATTTTTTACAAAACTCCTGCATAAATCAAGTTACTAAGAACTCTTTGTTTTAGGCTTGAATAAACACATAACTAAAGGTTAAGAATACCTCACTCCCAACAACCATAGTCTTCACCATACCCCCCCCCCCCACTTAGGAGAAACCCATTCTAAAGTCAACATGACATCTACCACAAGGAACTCCCTCAAGGCACCTTAAACATTACTAATACTTTCTCACCAAAAGTCTAGCTCATGACTAAAGACTCTCAAAGGTTCAACCATCTAACCACTACATCCCCCTTACTAGGAGAAACTCACCATTACTCTTTCAAATCTCTTCGACTTCTTTTACACTTCTAACTCTATACCTTACCATTCCTTCAACTACACTACCTTTCAAAAGGTAACTGGACCAATATAGTGTCATCAACACCATCTTTCACACCTCATAGCAAGCCACATCTCATCTTTTCTCTCCCTCAACCCAATATTCATAAAGTCACACTCAAATGACCAAGCACATAAGGGAAATAAGTGAAAGACAACATATACAAAGCTCTTAGTCACAACTAGATGAATGAAGAAGTGAAACTTTTCCTAGCACCCAATAGCCTCCTATTCATAATGTGGCGCGCTTCACATTATGAACAAGACTCTACTAGATGTGGTTCATGAGACAACTAAGACACTCCCAAACCTTATGCTTTGATACCAAGTTTGTAACGACCTTCAAGTACACCCTATAACTTAGAGTATCCTTGAGTCATCACACAACAAATGAAACTTTAAGAAGTCTCATTTAAACCACTGGTATCGTTCATTGCATAATAAACATTCTAAAATGAGTAAGAATTTAAAACTTTCTTCACACACGAAGAACTCTTCTCATAATCAATACGCAAACGGAAGACTTTCATTAAAAAATTAAACTTTTACAACATCCCATTGAACCATCTAGACTTTAGAGTTTACAACACTTGGACTAATCTCATACAAGACATAAAGTAAAGACTTAAGATATAAACGAACATGTGGATATTGTCCTCGAATCGATGAGGACTCACCAATACTTCATCTTCAACCCTTAGAAACCTATCCATCCTCCATGGCACATCAAGACTTCCAATTCCCTACACTTCAGTCAAAAGGGAAAAGAACGGATAGCACATTAGATGTAATAAGTATGGAAGCCATGCAAAAACCATGAAAAAGGGACATTTAATAAGTAACATGCTTTTCATGAATTTTGATTTAAACATGATAGTATAAAAATAAGAACAACATTTATCACTTTAGAAATATGTAAGGAATAATTTCAAGAATTATTCATATTTTAAGGTTCACTTTCCAGTAAACCACTTCACTGTACAGTGAACTCCACTGTTACAGTGAAGTTCCTTAATGTCTTCTTAGACATTAGTTAACTTATAATTCCCTCACTAAAAGCTATCCTAAGACTCACTTAAGCAACACAAAGAGAGACCGCCCATAAACCTCTCTAGGTATGCCTAAATGATCCTCAAGACTACTTAAAATGAGATACATTCACTTACAATACATCAAGCACATCAACATGAGATTCTCCTACAAAAGGTGATTCCAAGGTTCACTTGAGTGAGTGTGCAGTGACCGCCCATACAATCCCTTTCTCACACACGCAAGGGTCCTATATATTACCTAAGATAGAATCATTCTCACTTAATTCATTAGCAAACATAGAATATGACATTCTCCTTTCAAAGGTTATCCAAAGACCTACTCAAGTAACTCAAGAAGAGAATGTCCATAATTGACCTCTTAAAGATTACCTAAGTACTCCTAAAGACTTACTAAGTTTGGATCATGTCTACATAACCAATCAATTTTGTTAACTAGAATCATTATTAAGACTTATCTAAGTAAGAGATGAAGTTACCATTCCCTTGCCTCCTTCATACCTTAACTAGACAACCCTTAACTACTCTAGATAAGTACTTATTCATTTAACATTCTTTTTTAACTTAAGTCATTACATTCTTAGTTCATTTAAGAGACATTCATCACATAAGGACATTCATGTAATGGTCTTGGGGAAGACCTAGGGACTCCAACTAACACCTTCAAAGCCATTTGTGCAATGTCTAGATAGCGTCTCATACCACCACCTAAACTTCATAGAACTTCTCTAATGACAGTAAGTATCCCATATGATGAGAATAGGAAATAACCGACTAGACCATGGTAGCAAAGCATGGAATCCGGAGTTGTAACCTACTCCGATGGAGGGTGTTCTACTTGCCAATGGTAGAACGTGGACACATCCCATGTAGGCACATGGTTAAGGAATATGAAAGGCTTACTTTGTATTCTAGCCTCATACTTTAACTAGAACTACTTCCCTTACCATACTCACACGGTGCTAGCCTACGTTCTCATAGATTAATTCACATTAAGGTTCATACAAAGGGGTTCCATATAGATTTCATAACCCAATTACATTTACCCTACCAAAGAGGTCCTTTAGGGGCTGCCTTACAATGGCGACAAGAAGATCATCATGACTTTCCTAAGGTTTGATATGATGCCGTTCTAGCCAATCAATTTTAAGTCCATCATTCATTACATGTATGATACCATTACGACTTTCGACTTCAAGTTTCATAACTTTACCACTAGGTTCAAGGTTTCACATAAAGGATCCTCTTATCATCATTCAAGGTCTCACCTAACATTTATACATACAAGACTAAGACGTTTTAGTTTCCTAAGTCAAGACATCACATATTCACATTCATACATGCATCAAGTAAGGAACACAAGTATACCTAAACAAGACCATCATACTTCACTTTAGCACATATTACATGTCATTCTAGAAGCACATAGGAACAACCATTATCATATTAAAGTCATCCTATACAGTACTACATCATCATCAATATAATCATCATAGACTCATATAGCCAAGTAGGAACAATCATGCATCAACTCTAAGACTACACACATGAACACATAGTCATAGTCTAACATGATTTCCGAAATACATCAATATAAGAAAACACAGACTTTCACATTACTTCACATATAGGTAGATATGATCATACTTCACATAATCAACTACACAAATCAACATATTACTTCAAGTAGTGCCGTCAAGGTCATGATCATCATAATACTTAAAATAAAAACCGACAAGGCCACATCAATCACATAACACTGCCACCATAAGTGGACCACCAATCACATATAATTCAAGATCTAAATTACAATAACTATATATAATATTAAGAGAGTTAGGGAAGCATACCACCCACTTGATCTCACCACTTTAATCCAATGCTAAATCATTCAATTCAATATCATAAGGCCCTTACCCATGGACATGAACATCAATTCAATTCAATAACTATAATACTCAATGAATCTAGGTCAATTCAATGTAGATTTATTAATATAATACAACCTAAACATCAATTGAATATAATTCTTACTTTCATTCAATAGCCCATAGAAAACTACACTAGAATCCACGAGCATAAGGTTAATATCAATTCAATAAGCTTAATAGTCAATAGATCTAAGAATATACAATAATCAATTGATCAAATTGAAAACGGCCTATAAACCATACAATCATAATCTATACATGAATCAAAATCACATAACAATCTACATATGAATTCATCAATATCAAATCATGATCACATAACCCATATTTTTGTCCAAATTGAGAGATTTGAGAAGGTCAAGGGTTCATGGAGAATTTCATTGGAAACATCAATTAAACATCAATAACATTATATCTTATGCTTTGAAAACGTTCATGCAAGAACTCGAGACTTAGAGTAGAAATTAAACTTTTTCATCTTTTTCATCTTTGAAATCATCTTTGAAATTGGATCTAAGGTGATAGCAAGCCATAGATGAAGAACTCCCATACCTTATTATAAGAACCCAATTCTAATTGAATAAGAAACTCCATTGAAGATCCATCTTCACTTTGAGCTCTCATGGAGGTTTTGGGGGAAACTTTAGGAGGGAAAGGGTTTTGATCTAAGTGCTAGGTTTTAAATGAGAGTTTAATCACTTATATACTGTTAAAATACCCCTAAAAACTTAAAACATCTGTCCTCCTATTTTTAAAAGGCTTGGGGTGAATTCCCATCTTCACCCCTAACATTATAGTGAAGCAGCGCATTTTCAAAGGACCATCGACGCCCCACCATCGACGGTCCGTGTGTGATACCACGCCCCGTCGATGGGGTATCGTGGTTTGCTTCAGCATCTCTTCAACCTGCAGGCAACATGTCTCCATCGACGATACACATCGACGGGCCGACTGGCCGTCGTTTGGGTCTGTCAATTGCCACTGCCTGGCAGTGTTGAGCTCCATGTCGGGGTCCTTCTCTAGGGCCCTTGTGGGTCCTACATTGAGTCGTACCGGGACATTTCAATCCCAAATATGTTCGTATACAAGTTTAGGACCTGCCACATGAGTTTCATCTGAAACAAACACATGAAACTCTACGACACATGCTTAGACACACAAGCTCATTTCAAGGCACATCTTTCGAACGTCATGGACGCTCTTGAGCATTTGACCTCCAAAATTCACGAAACTTGACACAATACCTACACACAACATAATAAATCATTTAAGGACCTCATAACCTCACGAATAACACCTAAACATATAAAACACATATGAGGCACATAGGTGACTTAGTCGTCCAACGTCGTGGTCGTCCCTTGACGTTTGACTTCCAATTCACCTAAACTCTTAAATACTACCTATATACCATATTATAGACCATTTTAGGATGTTAAACCATCATTACAACCACGTTAGGATCTAGCTACACCTAAGTCATTTTCGAGACCTTACAAATAAATTCTAGTGTAGTTTTCTTTGGGCTAATGAATGATGTAAGAATTGTATTAGATTGATGTATTGGCTGTATTATATTGATAAATCTATTTTTAATTGACTTAGATTCATAGAGTATTGTGATTTTCGTATTGATTTGGTGATCATGGCCATGGGTAGGGGCCTTTGAGTATTGTATTGGATGATTTAGCTATGGATTGAAGTGGTGGGAATGGATTGGTCGTACACTGCCCTAATTCTCTTTATTTTATGTAATTTAGTCGTGAATTATGTTGTGATTGGAATGGTCCACTTATGGTGTGTCACAACCCGAGACCACACCCTAGAAGTTAAGGCAAAATCTAGAATTGTGGCACGGCGTCGTCGACCTCTCGGAGGTCTAAGACAAGCCCTTTCGTACCATTCGTTGCATACATGTATGAAAAGTATTGCGGAATTAAAACTTTTCATATGAAACAATAATACTTCAAAATATCTCTTTTATAGAAAAACATAATGAAAGGCTAAGTCTCAAAGTCACCATCTTAGACATATGAATATAGAAAATAGCTAAGTCTATTACAATACTTTCAATAAGGAAAACTAAACATCAAGATGTCCTCGAATCTAGTGAGGACATCCCAAACTCTTTGCTTGAATGAACACTAACCCAAGCTTCAACTTTGAGACTCCTTTCAAACGCCACCTACACCTTTATAGATAGACAAAATGTATGGAATTAGTACACACACTTGTACTAAGTATGGCGTATGCATAAAATCATGAGAAATGGACATTCGTATTAAAACATGCTCTTTTTGATTAAAACATCATAATATAAGTATAATAACAACATTTAACACCTTAGAAACATACAAGACATCACATAAGCATTTTATCAAATATTGAAGAACATTATAGTGAACTAAGTTCAAATTTACTGTAACCTCGTTTAGCTTGCATCCTTCTCACCAAAGGTTAAACGAAGATAAGATAATTACCTTTTTCCTTTAATTAACTCACCACCTAAGGTTACTCTAAGATTCACCTAAGTTGGACAAGAAGATACCGCCTATACACCCTTTTCAAGCTTACCTAAGAAACCCTCAAAGCTAACCTAGATAGAGCACATTCTATTCCCCAACGTTAGCTAAAGTTATGATCGTTCATTAAGTCAATTATAAGACATTTCATTCATTATAGACTTCACATAATGGTCTTGGAAAGACCTAGGGATTCACATGCTAACATCTTCAAAGTCTAGTCGTGCAATGTCTAGATAGCGTCCCATTCCACTACCTAAACTTCCTAGATTTTATCCAATACTAGTATGTATTCCACATGATGAGAATAGGCAATAACCGACATAGACCATACTAACTAGGCATGGAATCCGGAGTCTACCATACTCCGATGGAGGGTGTTCTACTTGACAAGGGTAGAACTAGGACACATCCCATGTAGGCACATGGTTAAGGAATATCAAGGTCTTTTATGTATTCTAGTCTCATTATCAAGTAGAGGTACATTGTACTCTAGTGTCCTTCTTAAGTAGAGCTACAAACCATAACATATTCTCTCGGTGCTAGCCTTTGTTCTCATAGAGTAAGTTCAATATAAGGACATATGAAAACGTATCATCTCTTAGTCATTACCTAGTCATAATGCACCTACCAAAGATGGGTCCACTAGGGATGCCATTCAATGGTCTATAAGGATAGCTCATTCTTAACCGTCTTTCCATATAGAAGATTCCACGTATTAGTCATGCTTAGAAGGGCACCATCTTAGTTCTACCGATCGTAGACTTTCATTAAACATTCATCCATACACATACAATACAAAGGTGTCTAAGCCTACTAAGTCAAGATGTTCATATTCATCGTATACATGTATCAAGTAAGGGACATAATCTACCAAAACAAGACACATAATTAATTTACATTAGCACATATAACATATCATTCTTTGAAGCACTTAGGAATGACCCTTATCATATTTATGTCATCCTATACGTTAGTACAACATCATCAATATAACCATCATATACTCATATAGTCAAGTAGGAATAATCATGTATCAACTTTAAGACTACACACATAAACACATAGTCATAATCCAACATGATCACCTAATATCCATAGAAGAACTCATACTTTCACTTAATCACATGTAGATAGATATGATCATACTTCACAAATTAATTGAAGTCTAATTAACATAAAACAAAAGAATTAGGGCAGCGTACCACCAATCCATTCTCACCACTTCAATCCATGTCTAGATCATCCAATTCAATACCTTAAGGCTCTTACCCATGGCCATGAATATCAATTCAAAGTATAAATCATAATACTAGACGAAACTAGGTCAATTCAATATATATTTAACAATCTAAGAACAATTAGACATCAAATGAATACAATTCTTACATCATTAGAAAGCCCATAAGAAACTAATCATTAATTCATAAGTATAGAGACATGATCACTTAATCCATAAAATAGTCAAAATAGGAATTTGCATGGCTTGCATGGGTTTAATAGATTTATAGCTTTAAAACATGGCATTAACATCAATTCAAATTCTAAAACATTGATTTAAAACCTTTTATGCAAGAACCCATGGCTAGATCATGAAATTGGACAAATCATGTTTTTGATCATCTTTGAAAATCATTGGAATTGACACCTTGAATAAAGAGATTTCAAGGATGAATAACCATACCTTATAGATGAAGAATCCACGAAAATATGATTGGAAACTTCGAAACCTTCATTTTCTTCCTTAAGCTTTTCTTGTTCTTCAATGGAGTTTGAAAATAGTGCGTTTCTTGAGAGATGAGAGAATTTTCGTGTGGTATGATTTGAGACGTGTAAATGTGGTGTAAAACTGACCTAATATAAATATATAGTCCTTCCATTAATAACCCTAAATACCCTCCACTTAAATTACCAAAATGCCCCTCCTAAATTGACTAAAAATAGGAGAGCATTTGACTTAGCCTAATTCGGGTTTGACCATGATTTTAATTAATTATTTAGGTTTCTAATTTAATTAATTAAGTGACCTTGGGTAATTACTAAAGTACCCCTAAGTCATTAGAACCATAACCAACCCTTTGGACCATCCTAGGTTAGGTACTAGGATGTTTCTTTAGTTAGTTACTCGTCTTGTGTCACCCGGTTAGGTCTTAGGATTTCGGGCACATTAGTTAGTTCATTTTAGTTAATAATAGGTTAGTTAGCTAATTAGGTAAGTTATTTAGAGTCTAGGTTTGGTTATGAAGCTAGGACCCACATGGTTTGACCCGACATACGCCTGCCCCCTAACCGCCCTAACCGAATTCGGTTGGGCTTGGTCTTAGTCTCTAGGCCGTTTAGCACATGTGCTTGCACATGTGTCCAAGGATCCTCACTATGTCCTTGGGCACTGCTTAATCTATATGATCATTTTAATTGATCATGTGTTATGGTACCTAGGCTTGACACTTGGATGCCTCGTACCTAATGTGTTAAGTTGAGAATCAACAATTTTTGCTTAGGGTCTTCATTGCAGGTACAATTCCTAAACAATCTTGGATTGGGGCATTTTAACCAAACTGTATTTTAAGTTACTTGTTGATACATAGAAATTGGCTAACACCCTTAAGCCAATATTCTCTAATATGCCCAATATTACCCAATATTGGGCATTGGGATGCCTATGTATCCCAATACATATTCTTAAAACCTAATAGACTCTTCACTAGACACGTACATTTTCTGCAATGTTACATTATCCCCCCTTTAGGAACATTCGTCCCCGAATGACACTTGCCACACTTTGAACATTTTTAAGGGTTAAGACTCAAATACTAACAGCTCATAACCATACAACACAGTATACAATACACAATACACATATGAAGGGAAGACATCAATTTCACATACCTTTAAGAGACTCAAACACAACAAGAAGATAGAACTACTTCTACAACTTATCATGCAATAAGACTCACCCTTTTCATTTCATATAGGAGGAATTTCCTTCTCCACATAATATCATGCTCATATACATCAGTTATATGCACATCATGATCATTTTTCATGAAAGAACAATTTAACCGAATTTCCAAAACCTTTACACTAAGCACCAATTTCTTTACAGTGAAACATGCTCAATTTTCCAACAATGCAACTCTTAAGCAATTTATGATGAAAGCACGACAATATAAGAGATAAAACCATATAATATCACTTTAAAACATAATCATAACTTCATGAAATGCACAACGCAAGTAATCAATGAACTTCAACTTCAATTAGACTCCTAAACACAATGCAACATGCAACAAGCTACTATGACATTCTATCTCTCAATCTTGAATTGAATAGAAGAGATGAGATAACAATCTACAACACAAATACTCACCATACTCCACCACTTAGAAGGAACTCATATAACTAAAGAGAGAAAACTATAACTTACTGGCATCATCATCATCCGGTTTTGTTCCTTTGGCTCAGAGAGAATAGAAGCGATTCCTCTTTGGAGCACCACCATCAGAACATTAGGAGGAACTTGGTTGGCTTCTATTCCTCTAGCCACAATATTAGGACAATCTCTCACCTTGTGATCATCCTTCCCACAACCAAAACACCCACTAGTATCGGCTAGACACTTCCCAAAGTGCTTCTTCCCACAAGTAGCACAAGTAGGCTTAACCATTTGGGAACCACCACCTCTCTCACGGTTCTCCTTAGGTGCACTAGAACCATCTTGATTTGGAGCCCTCTTCTTAAACTTATATTGAACTTGCTCATCAGTTCTCCCCTCTTAGAATCTCAACTTCCCTCCCAAGTTTAGACTTTTCAATGGATTGAGCGTACACCATAAGCCTAGATAGAGTCATGTCACCATGGAGCATGGTTGTATGACATTCTTCCTTCACCATATCCGAAACACCGGTCAAAAACCTACTCATCTTATCCCTAGGGTTAGACACCAAGGATGGATCATACTTAGACAATAAGGATAAACTTTAAGGAATACTCCTCAACACTCATGCTACCTTGCCTAAGGTTTATAAGTTCCTCAATCTTAACCTTCCTCTTCTCACGGGGAAAGTACCTTTCTAAGAATGCTTCCTTAAACTCTTCCACTCTAAGGGACCTGATTCAACCGTTCTACTATCCTTTCATTGAGTAAACCATACTTGAGAAACATCTTTCAATTGATACGAAGCTAACTCTGCTTTCTCCCTAGAAATAATTCCCATTGCATACACTATCTTATACACCTCATCCAAGAAAGCTTGGGGATCTTCTCCCACCTTAGAACCAAAGAAGGTAGGAGGATCCATCCTCATAAAGTCCCTCAATATAGAGGTTATAGTACTCTCCATAGCATTCACCCTAGGCCCAATGTCTCTATTCACTTGAGTTGTCTTAGATCGGGCTAGGGTAAGGAGAGCCTCTGTAATCCCCCATTAGCCATTTCTGGGGGAACCACCGAAACCTCATTACCTCCTTCCATAATAGGTACTTGATCATCTTGAGCACCTTGAACACCTTCAGGAACTTGCTCAACTTGTGGAACATGTCCACCTCGGGGAGGGAGCCCCCCATTCACATCATTTTCTTTAACCCTCAGAGCACTTATAACTTTTTACTCTACGGCACGGCATATGAGTAGAAAAGAAGGGAAACGCTATCGTCCTATATCCTCTCACCCATAGATATGTCGCGATTCACACCGATGGTCGAGACACTACTAGATGTGGATTTTTGAGACTTTTTGATTCCTAAGACTACTTCATAACCTTATGCTCTGATCTAAAGTTTGTCACAACACGAGACCACACCCTAGAAGTTAAGGGCATAATCTCGGATTGTGTCACGGCGTCGTCGACCTCTCGGAGGTCTAAGACAATCCTTTTCGTACCATTCATTGCATACATGTATGAAAAGTAGTGCGGAATTAAAACTTTTCATACGAATTAATAATACTTCAAAATATCTCTTTTATAGAAAAACATAATGAAAGGCTAAGTCTCAAAGTCACCATCTTAGACATATGAATATAAAAATAGCTAAGTCTATTACAATACTTTCAATAAGGAAAACTAAACATCAAGATGTCCTCGGATCTAGTGAGGACATACCAAACTCATTGCTTGAATGAACACTAACCCAAGATTCAACTTCCAGACTCCTTTCAAATGCCACCTACACCTTTAGAGATAGACAAAATGTATTGAATTAGTACAAACACTTGTACTAAGTATGGCGTAATGCATAAAATCATGAGAAATGGACACTCATATTAAAACATGCTCTTTTTGATTAAAACATCATAATATAAGTATAACAACAACATTTAACACCTTAGAAACATACAAGACATCACATAAGCATTTTATCAAATATTGAAGAACATTACAGTGAACTAAGTTCAACTTTACAGTAACCTCTTTTAGCTTGCATCCTTCTCACCAAAGGTTATTATAAGATAAGATCATTCCCTTTTTAATTTCATTAACTCCCCACCTAAGGTTACTCTAAGATTCACCTAAGTAGGACAAGAAGATACCGCCCATACACCCTCTTCAAGCTTACCTAAGCAACCCTCAAAGCAACCCTAGATAGAGCACATTATATTTCCCATTCGTTAGCTACAGTAATGATCGTTCATTAAGTCAATTAGAAGACATTTCATTCATTATATACTTCACATAATGGTCTTGGAAATACCTAGAGACTCACATGCTAATATCTTCAAAGTCTAGTCGTGCAATGTCTAGATAGCGTCCCATTCCACTACCTAAACTTCCTAGATTTTATCCAATACTAGTATGTATTCCACATGATGAGAATAGGCAATAACCGACATAGACCATACTAACTAGGCATGGAATCCGGAGTCTACCATACTCCGATGGAGGGTGTTCTACTTGACAAGGGTAGAACTAGGACACATCCTATGTAGGCACATGGTTAAGGAATATCAAGGTCTTTTATGTATTCTAGTCTCATTCTCAAGTAGAGGTACATTGTACTCTAGTCTCCTTCTTAAGTAGAGCTACAAACCATAACATATTCTCTCGGTGCTAGCCTTTGTTCTCATAGAGTAAGTTCAATATAAGGACATATGAAAAGGTATCATCTCTTAGTCATTACCTAGTCATAATGCACCTACCAAAGATGGGTCCACTAGGGATGCCATTCAATGGTCTATAAGGATAGCTCATTCTTAACCTTCTTTCTATATAGAAGATTCCACATATTAGTCGTGCTTACAAGGGCACCATCTTAGGTCTACTGATACTAGACTTTCATTAAACATTCATCCATACACATACAAGACAAAGGTGCCTAAGCCTACTAAGTCAATATTTTCATATTCATCATATACATGTATCAAGTAAGGGATATAATCTACCAAAACAAGACACATCATTAATTCACATTAGCACATATAACATATCGTTCTTTGAAGAACTTAGGAATGACCCTTATCATCTTTATGTCATCCTATACGTTACTATAACATCACTAATATAACCATCATATACTCATATAGTCAAGTAGGAATAATCATGTATTAACTTTAAGACTACACACATAAACACATAGTCATAATCCAACATGATCACCTAATATCCACAGAAGAACACATACTTTCACTTAATCACATGTAGATATATAAATCATACTTCACAAAATAAATTGAAGTCTAATTAACATAAAATAAAGAGAATTAGGGCAACGTACCACCAATCTATTCTCACCACTTCAATCCATGTCTAAATCATCCAATTCAATACCATAAGGCCCTTACCCATGGCCATGAATATCAATTCAAAGTATAAATCATAATACTAGATGAAACTAGGTCAATTCAATATATATTTAACAATATAAGACAAATTAGACATCAATTGAATACAATTCTTACATCATTAGAAAGCCCATAAGAAACTAATCATTAATTCATAAGTATAGAGACATGATCACTTAACCCATAAAATAGTCAAAATAGGAATTTGCATGGCTTGCATGGGTTCATAAGAATTATAGCTTTAAAACATTGCATTAACATCAATTCAATTATAAAACATTGATTTAAAACCTTTTATGCAAGAACCCATGGCTAGATCATGAAATTGGACAAATCATGTTTTTGATCATCTTTGAAAATCATTGAATTGACTCCTTGACGAAAGAGATTTCAAGGATGAATAACCATACCTTATAGATAAAGAATCCATGAGAATCTGATTGGAAACTTTGAAACCTTTGTTTTCTTCCTTAAGCTCTTCTTGTTGTTCAACGGAGTTTTGAAAAGAGTGTGTTTCATGAGAGATGAGAGAATTTTTGTGTGGTCTTATTTGGGACGTTTCAAAGTGGTCTAAAACTCACCTAATATCAATATATATTCGTCCCATGAATAACCCTAAAGACCCTCCACTTAAATTACCAAAACACCCCTCCTAAATTGACTAAAAATAGGAGAGCATTTGACTTATCCTAATTCGGGTTTCACCATAATTTTTAATTAATTAATTGAGTTGCTAAGTTAATTAATTAAGTGACTAGGGTAACTACTAAAGTACCCCTAAGTCATTAGAACTATAACTAACCCTTTGGACCATCCTAGGTTAGGTATTGGGATGTTTCTTTAGTTAGTTACTCGGATAGTGTCACCTGATTAGGTCTTAGGATTTCAGGCACACTAGTTAGTTCATTTTAGTTAATTCTAGGTTTGTTATCTAATTCGGTAAGTTAGTTAGATTCTAGGGTTGGTTAGGAAGCTAGGACCACGTGGTTTTACCCGACGCACGCCTGCTCTCTAACCGCCCTAACCAAATTTGGTTGGGCTTGGTCTTAGTCTCTCGACCGTTTAGCACATGTGCTTGCACATGTGTTGCTGCGCACTTCTTGTCCAAGGATCCTCACTATGTCCTTGTCCACTACTTAATCTATATGATCATTTTGATTGATCATGTGCTATGGTACCTAGGCTTGACACTTGGATGCCTCGTACCTAATGTGTTAAGTTGAGAATCAATAATTTTATCTTAGGGTCTTGATTGCAGGTACAATTCCTAAACAAGATTGGATTAGGGCATTTAAACCAAATTGTATTTTAAGTTACTTGTTAATACATAGAAATTGAATAACACCCTTAAACCAATATTCTCTAACATGCCCAATATTACCTAATATTGGGCATTGGGATGCCTATGTATCCCAATACATATTCTTAAAAGCAAATAGACTCTTCACTAGACAAGTACATTTTTCTGTAATGTTACATGGTGGCGGTGTTGTGTGCATTACTTGTGAATTATGTGGCCTCGTCAACGTTACTTTATGTATTATAATGATCATGACCTTGTTTGGAACTACTTGATATATTATGATGATGTGTATAGTTTAATTATATGAATTATGATCATATCTAACCAGTTGTGATTAAGATGAATGTGTATGTGCTTCTATTGATTATGTTAGGTGATCATGTTAAACTATGACTATGTCCTTAGGTGTGTAGTCTTAGAGTTGATGCATGATTAGTCCTACTTGGTTATAGAGTCTTATGATGGCTATATTGATGGGTCTATAGTAGTATATAGTATGACTTATCGATGATGTTAGTTATACCTATGTGCTTATAGAATGATATGTTATATATGAAGATTTGTGTGTCTTGTCTTGGTAGACTTGTGTCCCTTAATTGATACATGTACATTATGAATATGAAAATCTTGACTTAGTAGGCTTATGCACTTTTGTCTTGTATGTGATATCCAGATGAATGTTAAATGAAAGTCTAGGATCGGTTGACCTAAGATGGTGCCCTTCTAAGCATGAATAATATGTGAACCTTCTATATAAGAAGAAGGTTAAGAATGATCTTTCCTTATAGACCATTGAGTGGCAGCCCTAGTGGAGCCATCTTTGGTAGGTGCATTATGACTAGGTAATGACTAAGAGATGGTACCTTTTCATATGCCCCTTTTTATTGAACTTACTCTATCAGAACAAAGGCTAACACCGAGTGAATATGTTATGGTTTGTAGCTCTACTTAAGAAAGAGACTAGAGTACAATGTATCTCTACTTGAGAAGGAGACTACAGTGCATAAAAGACCTTGATATTCCTTAACCATGTGCCTACAGGGGATGTGTCCTAGTTCTACCCTTGGCAAGTAGAACACCCTCCATCGGAGTAGGTTTATGACTCCGGATTCCATTCCTAGATAGTATGGTCTATGTCGGTTATTGCCTATTCTCATCATGTGGGATACATTCTAGTGTTGGAGGATAAGTACAATGAAGTTTAGGTAGTGGAATGGGACGCTATCTAGACATTGGACGATTAGGCTTTGATGATTTTAGTGTGTAAGTTCCCTAGGTCTTCTTAAAGGCCATTATGTAAATGTCCATAAGTGATGAATGTTTTCTAAATGACTTAATGAACATAATGACTTTAGTAAATGAATGTTAATAAAAAATGACTTATGTAGAGTAGCTTTGAGGATTGCTTAGGTAGGCTTGAAGAAGATGTATGGTGGTCTCTTCATATCTTACTTAGGTGAGTCTTACAGTAACTCTAGGAAGGGAGTTTAACAAATAAAGAGAATGATCTTATCATAGGTAGTCTTAAGGATAATTTAGGTGTGCTTAGAGAGGGTGTATGGGAGGTCTCTCTTATTCTCACTTAAGTGAGTCTTAGGATAACCTTTGGTGAGAGGGTTGCAAGCTAAAAGAGGTCACTGTGAAGTGGAACTTAGTTCACTGTAAAGTGACATAGTTCACTTTAACATTTTTCAATATTTAATAAAATGCTTATATGATATCTTATATTTTTCTAAGGTGTTAAATGTTGTTCTTGTTCTTATATTATTATATTTTCATAAAAAAGAGCATGTTTTATACGAAAGTCCATTTATCATGATTTTATGTATTATGCAATACTTAGTACAACTGTTTGTACTAATTCCATACATTTTGTCTATCTCTAAAGGTGTAGGTGACATTTGAGAGGAGCCTCGAAGTTGAAGCTTGGATTAGTGTTCATTCAAGCAAAGAGTTGGTATATCCTCAGATTCGAGGAGATCTTGATGTTTAGATTTCCTTATTGAAAGTATTTTAATATACTTAGGTATTTTCTATATGATGAAGTAGTCATGTCCCAATATATATTAGTATGTCTAAGATGGCGACTCTGAGACTTTGCCTTTCATTATGTTGTTCTATAAAAGAGATATTTTGAAGTATTATTATTTCGTGTGAAATTTTTTAATTCCGCACTACTTTCCATACATGTATGCAATGAACAATGTCAAACGGATTGTACAAGACCTCCGAGAGGTCAAGTACGCCGTGTTTCTGTTCGAGGATGCCCTAACTTCTAGGAGGTACTCTCGGGTCGTTACAAACTTGGGATAAGAGCATAAGGTTGTGAAGTAGTACTTAGAAATCAAAAAGTCTCAAAAATCAACGTCTAGTAGAGGCTATAGGACGATAGAGATTCCCTTCTTTTATACTCCTATGCCGTGCATAGAGATTAAAAGTTATGAGTGTCCTTTTCGTATGGTTTTCCTTGTGTTTCTACGATGATGAATACGAGGAGGACACCTGCTACGAGGGTTGAGGAGAATGATGTGAATGAGGGACTTCCTCCCCGAGGTGTACAAGTGCCACAAGGTGTGCAAGTTCCTCAAGCATTTCAAGGTGCTCAAGGTGATAAAGTCCATATTGTGTAAGGAGGTAATGAGGTTCCGGTGGTTCCCGCGATTATGGCTAATGGGGATATTAGAGAGGCTCTCCTTAACCTAGCCCGAGCTATGACAACTACAGTGAATAGAGAGATTGGGCCTAGGGTGAATGCTATGGAGAGTACTATGACCTTAGGTTGAGGGACTTTGTGAGAATGAATTCTCCTATATTCTTTGGTTCTAAGGTTGTAGAAGACCCCCAAGCTTTCTTGGATGAGGTGTATAAGATAGTGCATGCTATGGGAGTAACTTCTAGGGAGAAAGACGAGTTAGCTTCGCATCAATAGAAAGATGTTGCTCAAGTATGGTTTACTCAATGGAAAGATAGTAGACCGGTTAAATTGGGTCCTTAGAGTGGGAAAGAGTTTAAGGAAGCGTTCTTAGAAAGGTACTTTCCCCGTGAGAAGAGGGAGGTTAAGATTGAGGAATTTATAAACCTTAGGCAAGGTAGCATGAGTGTTGAGGAGTATTGCTTAAAGTTTATACTATTGTCTAAGTATGCTCCATCCTTGGTTCTAACCCTAGGGATGAGATGAGTAGATTCTTGACCAGTGTTTCGGATAATGTGAAGGAAGAGTGTCGTACAACCATGCTCCATGGTCACATGAATCTATCTAGGCTTATGGTGTATGCTCAATCCATTGAAGAATCTAAACTTGGGAGGAGAAGTAGAGATGCTAAGAAGAGAATAACCGATGAATAAGTTCAACCTAAGTTTAAGAAGAGGGATCCAAATAAAGATGGTTATAGTGATCCTTAGGCTAATTATGATAGAGGTTGTGGTTCCCAAGTGGTTAATCCTACAAGTGCTACTCGAGGAAAGAAGCACTTTAGGAAGTGTCTAGCCGGTACTAGTGGGTGCTTTGGTTATGGGAAGTATGATCACAAGGTGAGAGATTGTCCTACTATTGCGACTAGAGGAAGAGAAGCCAAGCAAGTTCCTCCTAATGTTCCGGATGGTGGTGCTCCAAAGGGAAATGCTCGTTTATATGCACTGCGGGCAAGAGGAACAAAACTGGATGATGATGATGATGCCGGTAAGTTATAGTTTTCACTCTTTAGTTAATGAGTTACGTCTAAGTGGGGGTGTATGGTGAGTAGTAGAATGGTGATTTGTTGTCTCATCTCTTCTATTCAATTCAAGCTTGAGAGATAGAATGTCATAGTAGCATGTTGCATTGTGTTAGGAGTCTAGTTGAAATTGAATTTCATTGATTCCTTGCATTTTGCATTTCATGAAATTACGATTATGTTTAAAGTGAGTTTATATGGTGTTATCTCTAATATTGTCATGCTTCCATTATAAATTTCTTAAGAATTGCATTTTCGGAAAATTGAGCGTGTTTCACTGTAAAGAAATTGTTGCTTACTGAAAAGATTTTAAAATTTTGACTAAATTGTTCTTTCATGAAAAATAGGTATGATGTGTATAGAACTATTGTATATGAGCATCATAATATGTGGAGAAGGAATTTCCTCCTATATGAAATGAAAAGGTGAGTCTTATTGCATGATAAGTTGTAGAGTAGTTTCTATCTTCTTGTTGTGTTTTGAGTCTCTTAAAGTATATGAAATGAGGTTTATCCTACATGTGTGTATTGTATACTATTTGATATTGTTATGATCTGCTAGTCTTTGAGTCTTAACTGTTAAAAAGATGTTCAAGTGTGGCAAGTGTAATTCGAGGACGAATGTTGTCCAAGTGGGGGAGATTGTAATGTCCCTCAAAATGATCTAGGTGTAACTACAGCCTAACACTTGTGTCATGATGTTTTAAAGTCATAAAATCGTTATAATAGTGTTGTTAGGCTGTATATAAAGTTTGGAAGTGTTTGGAGGTCAAACGTCCAAGAAAGTCCAAGACGTTCGGATTCTAGTCGAAGTTGAACTAGTTTGTCGAAATGTTTTTTAGTGATGTTTTGGGGGATGGTTTGAAGGTGAAATTCAGTACCGAGGGTTCCTACATGTAGCGTGATATACAAAGGATCTAAACGTCTGAGAATGAAGCCCCGGGACCATCAAAAGGGTCCCCAAACTTGGACCCAAACTCGGACTGCCAAGCTGCCGCGCCAGCCAGATTTGGGCAGTGGCTGTGCATCGCGCAGCTGACACGCAGTAGGGAAAACTCTTTCCCTGCGATGCGGGGCTATAACAAACCATTCTGTCCAAAAAATTTCAAAAAAACTATTTGGAAATGCCTCCGCGACGCGCAGTGAAGTCCCAATTTTGTTGCGTGTTTTTAATTCAAAATTGAGTTGGTTAATTTGTCAAATAAATGTAGGGTTTTTTAGGTAGATTAGGGGTGCGTTATGGATGGTTATAGGACCTATTTAAACCCCTAGACTCACCAATCAAGGCTAAAAGCCTTAACTAAAATAATACCTCTCCATTCACTCGCTCCAAAACTCCATTGTTGAAGCTTGGGAGCTCCAAGGAAGAAGATAGATTTTTCAAGTTTTTCTTCATCAATCTTGTGGGCTTTTTATCAAAATTAAGGTATGGTTATTAATCCTTGAAATCTCTTTCTTCAAGGAGTCCATTCTAATGATTTTTCAAAGATGATAAAAAACATGGATTCTCCAATTTTGTGAACTAGCCAGTGGTTCTTGCATAAAAGGTTTTGAATCAACGTTTTAGGATTGAATTGATGTTAATGAAAGTTTTAAAGCAATAATTCCTATGAACCCATGCAAAACATGCAATCTTAGTTTTGACTATTTTATGGGTTAAGTGATCTTGTCTCAATGCTAATGAATTCTAGTGTAGTTTTCTTTGGACTATTGAATGATGTAAGAGTTGTATTGGACTGATGTTTAGGTTGTCTTAGATTGATAAATCTATATTGAATTGACTTAGATTCATAGAGTATTGTGATTTTCATATTGAATTGGTGATCATGGCCATGGGTAAGGTCCTTTCAGTATTGTATTGGATGATTTATATATGGATTAAAGTGGTGTGAATGGATTGGTGGTACGCTTCCCTAGTTCTCTTTATTTTATGTAATTTAGTCTTGAATTATGTTGTGATTAGAATGGTCCACTTATGGTGGCGGTGTTATGTGCATTACTTGTGAGCTATGTGGCCTCGTTGACGTTACTTTATGTATTATAATGATCATGGCCTTGTTGGCAACTACTTGATATATTATGATGATGTATACAGTTGAATTATGTGAAGTATGATCATATCTAACCACTTGTGATTAATATGAATGTATATGTACTTCTGTTGATTATGTTAGGTGATCATGTTAGACTATGACTATGTCCTTAGGTGTGTAGTCTTAGAGTTGATGCATGATTCATCCTACTTGGTTATAGAGTCTTATGACGGATATATTGATGAGTCTATAGTATTATATAGGATGAATTTTAGATGATGTTGTTTATGCCTATGTTCTTATAGAATGATATGATATATGTGAAGATGTGTGTTTCTTGTCTTGGTAGACTTGTGTCCCTTACTTGACACATGTACATTATGAATATGAACATCTTGACTTAGTAGGCTTATTCACCTTTGTCTTGTATGTGATATGAACACGAATGTTAAATGAAAGTCTAGGATCGTTAGACCTAATAAGGTGGCCTTCTAAGCATGACTAATATGTGGAACCTTCAATATAGGAGAAGGTTAAGAATGAGCTTTTCTTATAGACCATTTAGTGGCAGCCCTAGTGGACCCATCTTTGGTAGGTGCATTATGACTAGGTAATTACTAAGAGATGGTACCTTTTCATATCCCCTTTTTATTGAACTTACTCTATGAGAACAAAGGCTAGCACCGACAGAATATATTATGGTTTGTAGCTCTACTTAAGAAGGAGACTAGAGTACAATGTACCTCTACTTGAGAATGAGACTAGAGTACATAAAAGACCTTGATATTCCCTAACCATGTGCCTAGATGGGATGTGTCCTAGTTGTACCCTTTGCAAGTAGAACACCGTCCGTCGCAGTAGGTTTAGGACTCCAGATTCCATGCCTATCTAGTATGGTCTATGTAGGTTATTGCCTAATCTCATCATGTGGATACATGCTAGTGTTGGATAAGCACTATGAAGCTTAGGTAGTGGAACGGGACGCTATCTAGACATTGGACAATTAGTCTTTGAAGATATTAGTGTGTGAGTTCCATAGGTCTTCTTAAAGACCATTATGTGAATTTTCATAAGTGATGAATGTTTTCTAGATGACTTAATGAAGATGATGACTTTAGTAAAGGAATATTAATGGATAAGTACTTATCTAGAGTAGCTTTGAGGATTGCTTAGATAGGCTTGAAGAGGGTGTATGGGAGGTTTTTTCATGTGTTACTTAGGTGAGTTTTAGAGCAACTCTAGGAAGGGTGTTTAACAAATAAAGTGAGAATGATCTTATGGTAGTCTAAAGGATCATTAAGGTGTGCTTAGAGAGGGGTATGGGCGTTATCTCTTAGTCACACTTAAGAGAGTCATAGGATAACCTTTGGTGAGAGGGTTGCAAGCTAAAAGAAGTCACTGTGAAGTGGAACTTAGTTCACTGTAAAGTGACATAGTTCACTGTAAGATTCTTCAATATTTGATAAAATGTTTATGTGATATCTTATATATTTCTAAGGTGTTAAATGTTGTTCTTATGCTTATACTATGATATTTTAATAAAAAGAGCATGTTTTATACAAAAGTCGTTTTATCATGATTTATGTATTATGCCATACTTAGTACAAGTGTTTATCCTAATTCCATACATTTTGTCTATCTCTAAAGGTGTAGGTGGAATTTGAGAGGAGTCTCGAAGTGGAAGCTTGGATTAGTGTTCATTCAAGCAAAGAGTTGGTATCCTCACTATATTCGAGGACATCTTGAAGTTTAGATTTCCTTTTTGAAAGTATTGTAATGGACTTAGCTATTTTCTATATGATGAATTATGGACCATGTCCCAATATGTTAGTAAGTTTAAGATGGCAACTCTAAGTCTTAGCTTTTCATTATGTTTTTCTATAAAAGAGATATTTTGAAGTATTATTATTTCGTATGAAAAGTTTTAATTATGCACTACTTTTCATACATGTATGCAATGAACGATGTCAAAGGTCTTGTACAAGACCTCCGAGAGGTCATGTACGCCGTGTTTCGGTTTGAGGATGCCCTAACTTCTAGGGGGTACTCTCGGGTCGTTAGAAACTTGGTATTAGAGCATAATGTTATGAAGTAGTACTTAGGAATCCAAAAGTCTCAAAAATCCACGTCTAGTAGAGTCTTGACCATCACTCTGAATCGCGACACACCTTTGGGCGAGAGGCTATAGGACGATAGAGTTTCCCTTATTTTCTACTCCTATGTCGTGTCGTAGAGATTTAAATTTATGAGTGTCCTTTTCTTATGGTTTTCCTTGTGTTTCTAGGAAGATGAATACGAGGAGGACACTTGCTAGGAGGGTTGAGTAGAATGATGTGAATGAGGGACTTCCTCCCCGAGGTGGACAAGTGCCACAAGGTTTGCAAGTTCCTGAAAGAGTTCAAGGTGCTCAAGTCCCTATTGTGGAATAAGGTAATGAGGTTCCGTTGGTTCCCCCGGTTATAGCTAATGGGGAGATTAGAGAGGCTCTCCTTACCCTATATGAGCTATGACAACTCAATTGAATAGAGACATTGGGCCTAGGATTAATTCTATGGAGAGTACTATGACCTATAGATTCAGGGACTTTGTGAGGATTAATCCTCCTATATTCTTTGGTTCTAAGGTTGGAGAAGACCCCCAAGCTTTCCTGGATGAGGTGTATAAGATAGTGCATGCTATGGGAGTGACTTCTAGGGAGAAAGCGGAGTTAGCTTCAAGTATGATTTACTCAATGGAAAGATAGTAGACCAGTTAAATCGGATCCCTTAGAGTGGGAAGAGTTTAAGGAATCATTCTTAGAAAGGTACTTTCCCCGTGAGAAGAGGGAGATTAAGATTGAGGAATTTATAAACCTTAGGGAAGGAAGCATGAGTGTTGAGGAGTATTCTTAAAATTTATCCTATTGTCGACGTATGCTCCATCCTTGGTGTCTAACCCTAGGGATGAGATGAGTAGGTTTTTGACTGGTGTTTCGGATATTGTGAAGGAAGAGTGTCGTACAGCCATGCTCCATGGTCAAATGACTCTATCTAGGCTTATGGTGTATTTTCAATCCATTGAAGAGTCTAAACTTGGGAGGAGAAGTAGAGATGCTAAGAGGGGAAGAACCGATGAGAAAGTTCAACCTAAGTTTAAGAAGAGGGCCCAAAATCATGATGGTTCTAGTGCTCCTAAGGCTAATTATGAGAGAGGTCGTGGTTCCCAGGTGGTTAACCCTACTTGTTCTACTTGTGGTAAGAAGCACTTTGGGAAGTGTCGAGACGGTACTAGTGGATGCTTTGGTTGTGGGAAGGATGATTACAAGGTGAGATATTGTCCCACTATTGTGACTAGAGGAAGAGAGGCCAAGAAAGTTCCTCCTAATGTTCCGGATGGTGGTGCTCCAAAGGGAAAGGCTCGTTAATATGCACTCCGGGCAAGAGGAACAAAACAAGATGATGATGATCATGCCGGTAAGTTATAGTTTTCTCTCTTTAGTTATACGAGTTCCTTCTAAGTGGGGGAGTATGGTGAGCAGTAGAATTGTGATTTGTTGTCTCATTTCTTCTATTCAATTAAAGCTTGAGAGATAGAATGTCATAGTAGCATGTTGCATGTTGCATTGTGTTTAGGAGTCTAGTTGAAATTGAATTTCATTGATTCCTTGCATTCTGCATTTCATGAAGTTACGACTATATTTTAAAGTGAGTTTATATGGTTTTATCTCTAATATTTTCATGTTTCCATCATAAATTGCATAAGAGTTACATTTTTGGACAATTGAGCCAATTTCACTGTAAAGAAATTGATCCTTACTACAAAGATTTTGAAATTTTGAATAAATTGTTCTTTCATGAAAAATGGTTATGATGTGTATAGAACTGTTTAATATGAGCATCATAATATGTGGATAAGGAAGTTCCTCCTATATGAAATAAAAATGTGAGTCTTATTGCATGATAAGTTGTAGAAGTAGTTTCTACCTTCTTGTCGTGTTTTGAGTCTCTTAAAGTATGTGAAATGAGGTTTCTCCTACATGTGTGTATTGTATACTGTTTGTTATTGTTATGAGCTTCTAGTCTTTGAGTCTAAACTCTTAAAAAAATGTTCAAAGTGTGGCAAGTGTCATTCGAGGACGAATGTTGTCCGAGTGGGGGAGATTGTAACGTCCCTCCAAATGAGTTTGGTGTAACTAGAGCCTAACACTTGTGTCATGATGTTTTAAAGTCATAAAATGGTTAATCGTAGTATTCTGAGGCAGTATATAAAGTTTGGAAGTGTATGGAGGTCAAACGTCGAAGAACGTCCAAGACGTTCGAAAACTAGTTGAAGTTGAACTAGTGTGTCGAAGTGTTTTGTAGTGATGTTTTGGGGGATGATTTGATGGTGAAATTCAGTACCGAGGGTTTCTACACGTAGCCTGATATACAAAGTATCAAAAAGTCTGAGAAAGACGTCCTAGGAACCATCAAAAGGGTCCCCAAAGTGGACCCAAACTTGGAATGCCAAGCTGCTGCGCCTGCCAGTTTTGGGCAGTGGCTGCGCGTCGCGTAGCTGACACGGTGGGGAAAATTCTTTCCCTGCGATGCGGGGATATAACAAACCATTATGTACAAAAAATTTTGAAAAAAAAAATTTGGAAATGCCTCCGCGACGCGCAGTGAAGTCCCAGATTTTGTTGCGTCGTTTTTAATTCAAAATTGAGTTGGTTAATTTGTCCAATAAATGTAGGTGTCTTTTGGCTAATTTAGGGGTGAATTATAGACGGTTATAGGACCTATTTAAAGGCCTAAGCTCACCAATCAAGTCTAAAACCCTCAACTCAAAATAATACCTCTCCATTCACTCTCTCCAAAACTCCATTGTTGAAGCTTGGGTGCTCCAAGGAAGAAGATAGATTCCTCAACTTTTTCTTCATAAATCTTGTGGTAAACATCACAATTAAGGTATGGTTATTATTCCTTGAAATCTCTTTCTTCAAGGAGTGAATTCTAATAATTTTTCAAAGATGATCAAAAATATGAATTCTCCAATTTGTGATCTAGCCATGGGTTCTTGCATAAAGGTTTTGAATCAACATTTTATGATTGAATTGACGTTAATGCAATGTTTCAAAGCAATAATTCCTATGACCCCATGCAAACCATCCAATCTTAGTTTTGACTATTTTATGGGTTAAGTTATCTTGTCACAATGCTTATAAATTCTAGTGTAGTTTTCTTTGGGCAATTTAATGATGTAAGAATTGTATTGGATTGATGTTTAGGCTGTCTTAGATTGATAAATCTATATTGAATTGACTTAGATTCATAGAGTATTGTGATTTTCGTATGGAATCTGTGATCATGACCATGGGTAAGGGCCTTTGAGTATTGTATTGGATGATTTAGTTATGGATTGAAGTGGTGAGAGTGGATTGGTGGTACGCTGCCTAGTTCTCTTTATTTTATGTAATTTAGTATTTAATTATGTTGTGATTGGAATGGTCCACTTATGGTGGTGGTGTTATGTGCATTACTTGTGAATTATGTGGTATCGTCGGCATTACTTTATGTATTATAATGATCATGGACTTTTTGGAAACTACTTGATATATTATGATGATGTGTATAGTTGAATTATGTGAAGTATGATCATATATTACCACTTGTGATTAAGATGAATGTATATGTGCTTCTATTGATTATATTAGGTGATCGTATTAGACTATGACTATGTCGATAGGTGTGTAGTCTTAGAGTTGATGCATGATTCGTCCTACTTGGTTATAGGGTCTTATGATGTCTATATTGATGAGTCTATAGTAGTATAT
The DNA here is from genome assembly GCA_022817965.1 of Solanum lycopersicoides. NCBI lineage: Eukaryota > Viridiplantae > Streptophyta > Magnoliopsida > Solanales > Solanaceae > Solanum > Solanum lycopersicoides. Next base: position 184,928 of record JAJJBR010002720.1, read on the forward strand.
AGTATGACTTATCGATGATGTTAGTTATACCTATGTGCTTATAGAATGATATGTTATATGAAGATGTGTGTCTTGTCTTGGTAGACTTGTGTCCCTTAATTGATACATGTACATTATGAATATGAAAATCTTGACTTAGTAGGCTTATGCACCTTTGTCTTGTATGTGATATGAAGATGACTGTTGAATGAAATTCTAGGATCGGTAGACCTAAGATGGTGCCCTTCTAAGCATGACTAATATGTGGAACCTTCAATATAAGAAGAAGGTTAAGAATGAGCTTTCCTTATCGACTATTGAGTGGCATCCCTAGTGGACCCATCTTTGGTAGGTGCATTATGACTAGGTAATGACAAAGAGATGGTACCTTTTCATATGCCCCTTTTTATTGAACTTACTCTATGAGATCAAAGGCTAGAACCGAGTGAATATGTTATGGGTTGTAGCTCTACTTAAGAAGGAGACTAGAGTACAATGTATGTCTACTTGAGAAGGAGACTAGAGTGAATAAAAGACCTTGATATTTCTTAACCATGTGCCTATATGGGATGTGTCATAGTTCTGCCCTTGGAAAGTAGAACACCCTCCATCGGAGTAGGTTTATGACTCCGGATTCGATGCCTAGCTAGTATGGTATATGTCGGTTATTGCCTATTCTCATCATGTGGGATAAATGCTAGTCTTGGATAAGTACTATGAAGTTTAGGTTGTGGAATGAGACGCTATCAAGACATTGCACGATTAGGGATTGAAGATGTTAGTGTGTGAGTGCCCTAGGTCTTCTTAAAGAACATTATGTGAATATCCATAAGTGATCAATGTTTTCTAAATGACTTACTGAACATAATGACTTTAGTAAAGGAATGTTAATGGAAAAGTACTTATCTAGAGTAGCTTTGAGGATTTCTTAGGTAGGATTGAAGAGGGTGTATGGGCCGTCTCTTCATGTCTTACTTAGGTGCGTCTTAGAGTAACTCTAGGAAGGGAGTTTGACAAATAAAGTGAGAATGATCTTATCTTAGGTAGTCTTAAGGATCATTTAGGTATGCTTAGAGAGGGTGTACGTGTGGTCTCTCTTTGTCTCACTAAGTGAGTCTTAGGATAACCTTTGGTGAGAGGGCTGCAAGCTAAAAGAGGTCATTGTGAAGTGGAACTTAGTTCACTGTAAAGTGACATAGTTCACTGTAACATTCTTCAATATTTGATAAAATTCTTATGTGATACCCTATATGTTTCTAAGGTGTTAAATGATGTTCTTATGCTTATACTATGATATTTTAAACAAACAGAGCATGTTTTATACAAAAGTACGTTTATCATGATTTTATGCATTATGTCATACTTAGTACAAGTGTTTGTACTAATTCCATACATGTTGTCTATCTCTAAAGGTGTAGATGGAATTTGAGAGGAGCCTCGAAGTGGAAGCTTGGATTAGTGTTCATTCTAGCATAGAGTTGGTATATCCTGACTAGATTCGAGGACATCTTGATGTTTAAATTTCCTTATTGAAAGTATTGTAATGGACATAGCTATTTTCTATATGATGAGCTATGGGCCGTGTCCCAATATATTAGTATGTCTAAGATGGCGACTCTGAGACTTAGCCTTTCATTATGTTTTTCTATAAAAGAGATATTTTGAAGTATTATTATTTAGTGTGAAGAGTTTTAATTGCGCACTACTTTTCATACATGTATGCGATGAATGATGTCAAAGGGCTTGTACAAGACCTCCGAGAGGTCAAGTACCCCGTGTTTCGGTTCAAGGATGACCTAACTTCTAGGGGGTACTCTCAGGTCGTTACAGAGTAAATGTTCTCAAAGGAGAGGCAATCGACGAGAACCCCTCGACAAACCATATCAAAACCCAAGAAGCATCTAATATCAAAAGGGGATAGAGGTGTAGGCCAACTCTTGACCGCATTCATCTTCTTAGGATCTACCACAATACTTATACTTGAAAAGATATAACCATGAAAATCCATGGACCATACCAAAACCCACATTTGCTAAACTTTGCAATATTTGTTGGTCCTTGACAATTAGCAACACAATCCTCAATTGATTTATGTGATCATCCTCACTTCTTGAATAAATCAATATATAATTAATGAACACAATTACGAACATTTAAAGATACTGTCTAAACACCCTTTTCAAAAAATCCATAAAGGCAGCTGGAGCATAAATCAAACCAAAGGACATTACCAAAAACTCAAAGTAACCATCTGGGGTTCCAAAAGCCATTTGGGCATATCATCTTCCTTCATCCTTAATTGATTATAACCCGACCGAAGGTCAATCATGGAAAAATAACTCGCTATTTGAATTTGGTCAAATGATTCATATATTATTCGGATAGGTCAGGATTATCGTAAACAACGATACTAAGTACAGTTTGAGGGTCTATGATCCTCGATAATATAGTAAACCAACCGAGGGTTAGGGTCGTGTCCCAAGGGAGTGGTTTCCATAATATATAGCTAACAATTTATGATTAAAAACATTATTAAGATAAGGTGTGACACGAAACTTTCAAATATCAATGGGAGGGTTTTGCCATAAGTATAGTAAAAATAGTAGAAATTAAAGGAAAAACAAGTATGAGGGGGAATTCTTCGGATGTTACCGCAATACAAGTTAATATAAATTATTTTGTACATGCTTTCGATAGAACATTTGTCAAAAAATAGTGAGTATGCTAAGCTTTAATTGAAAATAAGTTCTCTTCGAGCAACTTACCCCATTTCAAATGGGTTCTCTTGGACACCCACTTTCCGCATGAAGACTAGCCTACGCCTTGCCCCACTCACTCTCTCGAGCAGAGTGCTAGATATGGGACTAGGGTTCACCCTCTCTAGCTTAACCTCATATTGTCCCACTCCTTAGGCCATCAATGTAGAGGTCTTGGTTTCGAGACCTATCTCGAGCAAGCAAAAATACATAGGTAAACATGTATTTACATTTAAAAATCCATTAGATTAAACCACAACCACTAGAAAAATCACCATTAGACTATATGTAAGCTATCACCAAGCAAGACCCAACAATAATATTAACTCATATTTTCTAAATCACACCCCAATAATGGGGTTTTAAGCCACACATCAAGAAATAAGAAATTAAAACTTTAATGATGTTGATATCAAAAGGGTATAAGAAGATAAGTCTTTATTTAAGCAAAGAAAGAAGAATTAAGAACACCCACTTCTAACTTGGGGAAGATAAAATCCTTCCTTCTTCAAATCTTCCAAAAACCCTCTTCAAACTTGAGAGAAAATATGAAAAACTAATGTTTAAAGTCCAAAAATTAAAATAATACTTGGACCCTTTAATTAACAACTAAAACTAGTATTTATAATTCTCAGATTTGGTGCTACGATGGATGTTCGGCCGGTTAGTCGAGGTCACCGAATGAATCGACGACTCACCCATATTTTAGTTGATCACCTTTTTGTTCTTTCCAACAACATCTTAAAATCATGGACCATTGGGTGGTATATTACTACTTTGCAGATCTGTTCAACGGCTCACCGACTGCTTCTTTCTCTTCCAATTTCATCCTCTTTCATCAGGGCTTAGCGTGGTTGAACAAAGGCAGCATCCATGCCTATTGGAAATTCGACAAGTGGAGTTGGCAAGGCTCATACTTTCATTTCCTAACTTTTCTCAGCCTTTTTGCTTCTTTTAGTGACATAGTGTCCATGCTTTCCTTATATCCGTAAATACCTTAAACCAAGTAGTTTTTATCAGATATTGAGATAAAATAAGCATTTGAGCACACTATTTCTATTATAAAATAGGCTTAAATGATAACAATTTGTGGACTCATCAATAGCCCCAACTTAAACTTTTGCTTGTCCTCAAGTAAAACTAAAGTTCAACAGTTCAAATAGGATGTCTGAAACAGTGCTACACAAGACTCAATCATGAATGTATACAACCAGACTCAAATAACTTATTCAAGGATCCATTGTGTACTCAAAGATTCAAGTTGTGACACACCACTACAAAAGATTCTCAAGCACGTATTACATGCTTTATGTTCAAGTTCAAGCTTAAACATAAGCATTTGAATACCCTCATACAAATGATGATTCTATTTTCACACACAAATGGGTAATCAATTTAAAGTTTAGGAATCATACAAAACACTTACACTCATAAAGAGAAACAAAATGCATGCTTTCACACATAGGTTTGCCCTTATTTTTGAGTCAACAATTGTTTCCTAATTCTCAAGATCAAAAAGGTCTTTCTAAGTCTTGTAATGAGGCTTAGTGCAAAGGTATAGTCACTTAGCATTTGTGACTTATGGACCTCAGGAATTGTGGCGTTCATAAAACTTGCTTTCTTCTTTCTTCTCATCTTGTTAGTGCTCATAAGTCATCCTATATTTCATTTCCCATGGATTGCTTGGAAACCCTATTCTATTTTGACTTTTATTCCACAACTTTTCTTTTCCTTCTCTTTTTATTAATATATGAAGGGTTTCCATATTTTTCAAACACCATAGGTTAAGGGAGACTCTCCTTTCACTTCTTTTGACTTTTCCTTTTTCTTTTCAACATACCCCAACTTAGACTTTTGGCCTAAGTTGGCAATTTCAATCAAACCAATCATTCTTGAGGATTAGAGGAAATAGGTAAAGAAAGGTATAGTCTTTATACAATTTATTCCAAATAAGGTTAAGGCTCAAATGGTGTTCAAGAGAGGTTCACACACTCACAAGGGAGGTCAGAAAAGACGTATATGTCAATTTGGATAACACTCTATCAAATTTCCTAAGATCATTTAAAGAGAAAGCATTATTTAATTGACTGGACTAACCAGGAAAATTCTAGGTTTATTCAGGTATGGTAATGGAAAGTTTATCACACTAGGCATCAATAATTACGTCAAACAACACTACGAACATTCACTAGTGTGCAACGGTCATCACATGAGAACCAATTTGATAAATGACTAATCACAACGAGATGCAAAGAGTTCACATATAGTATATTCAACTTCATTTTGTCTCGTCGTACCCGCACATACATACTTGTTCGATTGAAATCAACATCTAACTCATCGGTATTGATTGAAACAGACACTCCAATTCACAAAAGAACAACCACTTTCAACACAAGAGGTTGCAACATAAATGACTAATCACAACGAGATGCAAAGAGTTCAGATATAGTATATGCAACTTCATTTTGTCTCGTCGTAGCCGCAAATACATATTTTTTTGATTGAAAGCAATATCTAACTCATCGGTATTGATCAAAACTGACAATCGAATTAAAAAAAGAACAACCACTTTTAACACAAGAGGTTGCAACAAATTTTGACAAAAATCAAAAATTTTCAGAATGGTCGTTTTGAAATTAAAATTAAACAAGGGAGCCATAAGCTCAAACAATTGCACAAGCAATATATAATACAATTTTAAACAACAACCCAACTATATACGAATGACAAAATTCAAATTAACACAAATGTTCATAGTAAGCAAACGAAGGTGAGCCTCACCCTACCACAAATAATGTGTTTGTCCTCAAATGCAATTATAAGAAATATCCAAAAGTGCAGTCAATGAAAGAGGAAGAATGAATTATAAAAACATCCTGTGTAATCCTCAATTCATAGGGTTCCACCATACGGACCAGCGTCACCAGATCCAGCAGAAGGTGTTGTTTCCCTAGAAACCTGCAAGATAACATCTATCATGATTTCTTCAATATCTGCCCAATCCTCATCTGCAGCTCCTAAGTTTCTTCATGCAATTCTTCATCAGTTTTTCTACCTCTAATTTCGGTAGGCTACCTGTTCTTCTCTATATCCATGTACATTGGTAATCTGATGCATTTCGGTCACGTCTAGACATTCTAAAGTTCCGATAACTCTAGACATGTCTGTGCATTTCAAGCTTTGTTCATTAGATTAGCAATTTAACTTTTAGGGTCGTGATCTTCTTTATAGTCCCTTTGTTTGGTTCACACACTGTAATCCTTGATGTTAGGGTCCCAATTGTGGCATTCGGGGGTTCCACAACATCATCTAGTGCAATTCGGATCACGGGCGCAAGGGCATTTTTTATGTTGGCAGCCCGACAATCGATATACTAGGCAAGTTGTCCTATCCAGATAAAATAAATCAGAGTGATAGGAGTACATGATGCAATGGACAGAGCAGGTATGGATGGTTGTGTAACAACAAAAGAACCTAGGGTGTTATTAAAAGAGGTAGTGGATCTAGCATTACCTGAAGGCCCAAGGGAAGGAGTATATAATGATGTCTCTGTAGGTACAAGTCCAGTGGTTATAGCTTCCTTCCATTTTTCTCTTCTTGTTCCTAGAGAAAATCAACTTTGATTTTTCAGATATTTCTGGAGGCGGTTTGAACTACTTTCACATCCTTACTAGAATCTCTAGGCACCTTAGCTGTTCTTCACAATTTGGTGATTAGTGTTGGAAAATAGAGTGATGTTCAGCTTTGAGTTGCACTCTTATTGATCTCTGAAGTGACGATTGTCCCTATATTTTTGCTAGTCTCATTTATGATGCACCCAAGACAAGGTGTCTTAGCTAGGCGAAGGATTGATTCATTATGGGATGGCATAATTGTTATGCTAAAGAACCTAAACCAGTATCTTGCTTCCACATTTAGATCCTTTTTCTCGATCGGGATTCCTTCTACCAGCCACTCCGGAGCATCCTCATCTGAGATTAATGGAGCTAGACACTTTTTTATCTTATCCAATTTCTCATTCCTAATTATTCTCAGAAAATGATCATGAATTTGGGTAGACAATCCCAGGACTTTATTGATGGCCCCACTATCGCAAGCTACCTTTATTGCCCGTACAACAAAGTAATCCACTAGTTTAAACAATAACACATGTCTCTTCCATTGAGGTACCATTTTGTATTATGCATCGTAGAATTCTCTGACACGTCTTGGGGTATAACGACCACGAGGTCTTGCAAAAATCTATAATTTATGATACTTTAGGAAATCCATAACCTTTGGATATCTATGAATGACCCCATCTAATGACAATCGTTTTTCTTCAATTATCGTTCTCATCCCTCTAGACTTTGATCAATTTATTGATTTCCGTGAGCGTCACTATACTGGGGGTGCTAGTATAATTTACGTATTTGGAGGAGTCTAAGTGGTAGATTGAGGATTTCTAATGTTAGATAGATCATTCAACAGTTTAGAATAGCTCAATTGTCAATGCCTCTACCTATTCATTGTCTTCAAAACCCGTATCCTCAATACTATAATTCAAGGGGTAAAAGGAGTACAGGACCGTGGTGGCAGAGCTTGCATCTAATAATTCGAGGGTTTTGTCATTTCTCTTGCCTCTCGAATGTTTGGTGGCCTTCCCCTTGGATAGGGGTGCATTTTCACTGATCATAATCCATTTTTCCTTTCCTCAGGTTAGTTGTGCGTCCATATATACAAAACTTACAGAGAATATTCAGCATTAGCGTGGAAGCAAAGAATTACAAACATACTTATCGAACTAGTCAGCAAATCGCCAAACCTCTTTTGTCAGCTACGTCAAGCTCGCAAAAAAGATTGGCTTTAGATTTTTGCATTTCGGTGATGATGTGTTCCTTTCAGCGAATCGCAACAATTTTCGGTGCTCATGGATTTGTTCAGCGAAATTCACGGCACAAAGGTAGTTGAAGGAGGCATGTGTAAGGCGATCAAGAATACTATTGGCGGGTCGCCAATAATTTTCGGCGATCATGAAGTTGTCCGCCGAGTGTAAAGATCCTACAAAACTTAACTTATGAAACTAAGGGCGAATTAGGGTTGTAAGCGAACCACCGAGTAGTTCGGTGAGATTGACCCATCTAGTCAAATGACTCAATGTGCCAAGTTTCAACCCACTTCATGAAATCAACCAAGAAAACCTCACGAAAAAAATTAAACTATGCACTAGTGAAATTCAACCCAAACCCATAACACCTACTTAGTGTAAACACCAATTATACTCAAATTATTGTATTCATCTCATGAAAGCACAATGAAAAAGGTATTAAGATATTAAACTCAATTAGGCACCAATTTATATATCAGAAATAGGTATTCTAAAATTTTACTCGTATCAGAGATATCAAACATGCATTAATAGATATCCAATTTGCAAATGAGGTTAAACTCTTCAAAAATGAATCTAGGGTGTTAGGTACTAACCTTTATGTTGAATGAATACGATTATAATACGAGGCGGCAACAAAATTCGAGTCACGAGCACAAATAAGAGACTAAATTACTAACTTAGGGCAAAGAGAGTGAGAATTACCACCATAGGAGGATTTATGGAGTTTAAAACTTGAAAAAGAATGAAGAAGTGCAATTGTTGGACATATATGATATTTCGTTTGTGTCCCTTTGGCGACGTTAGTTTCGATCACCAGCCTACTCAAATACTTACCGAGTGGTCGTGTATCCTACGCTTTATGAAATCATTAGTCTCGTGAGGATCAAGTCGGAAGTTTGAGTCGAGATATATAATAGGGTTGGCGATGTGCCAAGTATACTTTTCTAGTTCGCCGAGTTTAACATGTTCTGCAATTCTCTTTTGTTTAACCGAATGGCCTAATTAGTCTGGCTTCCCAACTATTTTGCTATACGCTGAATTGAACATGTGCTCGCAACCCTCCATCTTCCAACATTCTCCTAATCTTAACCTTCAACAATCACACACCGTTATTTATAAAGTAAAATCCTAAATATTTTAAGACCTTGGATTGCCTCCCAAGAAGTGTCTTATTTTACGTCATGGCATTATGCACATATCATTCACATTCCAAATTTTGGGTTGATCCACTTGGGGTCCCCCTTTTCCTTGTTGGGTTGGAATGAGGCAACAGGTGACCTAAGAGTGTCTCAATTAGGTAGAAGGATCTAGAGTGTAAGCCAACCGTCCAATTTAACACTTCGACATTCTCCTTCATCCCTCGATGATTCTGCCTTTGCATAGAGATTTTGGCGAATGGCTAGCAACGTGGTTTCAACAAGTTTATTTTCATTATCTTTAAACTGTGTTCTTTCCTTGGGGGTATGTACTCCCCTTGCTAGTGCAACTTGATTCCACCTCCGCTACCTTTGTTAGTCACAACCGATTTGCCACTACTTTTAGCCATTTTCTCCTTAATTAACGAGATAAGAGAAAAACAAAGCTAAAAAAAAGTTAGTAAGACCTAAACTAAGGAGAGAAAAAACTATACTTAACTACATTTCACGTAACACCGCTCTCCGATACTGGCGCCATTCTGATGCTTATCGTGACCAACGGCACTAACTACAGTTGGAGTGTCTACGATCATTGCTAATATAGTAACCCAACGAGGGTTGGGGTCATGTCCCAAGGGTGTGGTTTCAATAATAAGTAGCTATTTAGAATTCCATTCTAATTAGTCGTAGCTAAAGTGATTTACGATTAAAAATATTATAAATTCAAGGGGGTGACACGAAAGTATCAAATGTGAAAGAGTTTTTTGTCACAAGTAAAGTAAAACAGTAGAACTAAAGGAAAAACAAGTATGAGGGGGAATTCTTAGGATTTGACCGCAATACAAGTAAATATAGATTATTGGGTACATTCTTTCGATGGAAAATTTGTAGAAAAATAGTGACTAGGCTAAGCTTTAACTGGAAATAAGTTTTCTCTCGAGCAATTTACCCCATTTCAAATGGGTTCTTCTTTTACACCCACTTTCCGCATGAAGAACAGCCTACGTGTTTCCCCACTCACTCACCTCTCGAGCTAAGTGTTAGGATATGGGACTAGGGTGTACCCTCTCGAGCTGAACCTCATGTCGACCCACTACATAGGCCATCAATCTAACGGTCTTGGTTTTGCGACCTCTCTGTTGAGGAAGAGGAAAACACATGGGTGAACTTGTATTTTAAAGGACAAATCCATTAGATTAAACTACAACCACTAGTCGAAATACCATTAAACTACATCTATGTTATCAACAAGCAAAACCCAACAATAATATTAAATCATATTTGCTAAATCACACCCCAAAAAAGGGAGTTTAAGCCACACATCAAGAAATAATAAATTATACATTTAATGACGTTGAAACCAAATTTGTATAATAAGAGAAGTCTTGATTTAAGCAAAGGAAGAAGAATTGATAAGACCTATTTCCAATTTAGGGAAGATGAAATCCTTCATTCTTCAAGTCTTCAAACAACGCTCTTCAACATGATAGAAAGATATGAAAAACTTTAGTTTAAAGTCTAAAAACTAGAATAATGTTCGGACCCTCTAATTAACAACTAAAAACAGTATTTATAGTTCTCACATTATGTGGTACGATGGATCATTTGACGAGGTTAGTCGAGGTCGCCGAGTAACTTGGCGAATCACCCATCTTCTAGTTCATAAACTTTTTGTGCTTGCCCACAGAATCTTAAAGTCCTGGACCTTTGGGTGGTATAATACTGCTTCGTAGAACTGTTCAGCGGTGCACCGGTTCATTCTTTCTTCGTCGGTTTGATCCTCTACCTCCAGGGCTCAGAGTGCTGGAACAAAATGTGGCATCCATGACTATCGGCGATCTTCCAAGTGGACTTGGCGATGCTCAAGCTTTCATTTCTTCACTTTTCTCAGCCTTTTTGCTTCTTTTTGCAACATTTTGTCCATGCTTTCCTTAAATCTTCAAATACTTGAAACTTAAGAGTTTTTATTAAATATTGAGATAAAATAAATATTTAAGGACACTATTTCTATTAAAATATAGCTCAAAATGAGTCTAATTTGTGGACTCATCAAGAGGATACTGATTCTTAACGGTAACCTTGTTCTACTACCGATATTTTATACATATACGACAATAACAATCTTTCTTTCTAAAAAACAATTGAGCACCCCATGGAGAGATACTCAGTCGGATGAAACCTTGATACAACAAATGTTTCAATTACCCCTTTAATTCCTTAAGTTCTAGTGGAGTTATTCAGTAAGGAGGGATAGAAATAGGTTGCGTATCTGGGAGGAGGTCAAAACCGTAGTTTATTTCCCTTTCAGGAGAAATACCATGTAGATCATTAGGAAACACTTCCAAAAATTTGTTAATAATGAGGACCGACTCAGGAGTAGGGGTTTTGGAATCAACATCCCTCACGCTAACAAGATGATATATGCAACACCTTGAAATCATCATTCTAGCTTTCAAAAAAGAGACAAATTAACCCTTAGGCATAGAATTTACCCTTTTCCATTCTAGGAAAGGCTTATTTTGAAATGTAAACATGACAACGCAGGTTCTATAATCAATAAAAGTATAGCATAAGTGCAACCAATCCGTTACAAGGATAACATCAAAATCTAGCATATCAAGATATACCGAATAAGCAAGAGTAACTTTATGGGACAAGGAGACGGGACATTGTTTTATAGATCCTCTTACCCACAAGAGAATGAACAATAAGAGTAGAGACAGAAAAAGGATCTAAAAACACATCCGGAAGAACATCAAACCTTATAGCCACATGTGGAGTCACAATAGACAAGATAGAACCGGGATCAAGTAAAGCATAAACATCAAGTTGAAAGACTTTCAACATATAGGTAACCACATCGGGAGAACCCTCTTGTTCGCCACGATTCTGAAGTGCATAGAATCTATTTTACTTGGGAGAATATGAAGCTGAACCACTTGTACCAGATGAAGGGTAGGGTTGAGACCTCTAGAATTTTCCCTCGTGCTTCTTTCTACAAAAAGTACAAGTAGGTAATAGAGAACCACTAACATTTCCTCCTTGATGCTTAGGGTTAGACACCCTCTCTTTGTTAAACCTAGAAGGATTATTGGATGACCCTTGTGTCACACTTCGGAAATACAAGACGTGTCGTAAAGCCTAATATAGGTGTCATAAAGTCTAGACAGTGTTTTTAAGGTTATTTTAATGAATATATGTCATTTAGGAAGTATAGAAACCAAAACGTCCAAGAATGTCCATGACGTTTGGATGGTTGTTCAAAGAGGTACTAGCGTGCCTTAGCCTATTTGACTAGCTTTTAAAAGTTGGAAATTAATGAAATTTGGTGAAAATATGTGTGACACGTGTTAGATATGTTTCACGGTCGAAACGTTTGGGTACGACTCCCCAAGGGCTCCCCATGGGCCAACCAAGGGCCCTTGAGGAGGACCCCTGCAGGTTGAGGCTACACTACCTGGGCATTGTGCATCGACGAGACAAGCTACGGTCCGTGTGTGGACTGACGGGGCGTCGGTGCCACCGTCGTCCCACACTTAGGCAATTTGAGGAACATCTCGCCTGTACAAGTCTCTGAACTTACCTACGGATGTGCAGGACGGAGGGGGTCAGTCCGTCGACTTAGAGACGGCCCGTCGACGGGGTTCCATCTGTGAGGGTCTTGATTTTTCTGAACGTTTTAAATTGAGTTCCTTTAATTAGTTAAGGGGTTAGGTGGTTAATTAGGAGATTAAGGGGGTCTAATTAACTTAGTTAACCTCCCATATCAAGTCCCCAACCCCATTAAACTAATTACAACTCCTAAAACAATTCCTCTATCTTCTCTCTTCTTTCTCTCTCTATTGGAAGACTACATTGAAGGCTAAGTCAAGGAAGGGTATTGGGGTCTGTAAAAGGGTGATTTCATCTCTGAATATTCACCGAAACGTTGAGGTATGGGATCTATTCACCTTTGAGACCTCTTTCCTCAAATGGTCCATTCAAAGTATTTCCAAAACTTGAGTTTTCAAGTTGGGTTTCATCTAATCTCGAAATTGAAGCTATGAATTGAGTTGTTGATAATTTATTTAGGTTATATTTAATAGATTATTATGTATTTTAACTTCATAATGATAATTGTTGATGTTTTGGTCTAAGTTGAAGAACATGATCCTCAACCCCTAACCCTAGGTTGTGATCTTGACCGATATTGTATTGTGATCATTCAATTGACTTGGTTATTGATTATATTACTATTCTATGGTGTTATTATTAATAAATTAAGATGAATTATAGGTCTATCATGCTAGTTCTTGAGATGTGATTTAGGTTATGAAGCATATATAATTAAATTGGCCTAAGTATCTTGTCTTAAACTATGATCTAGTGTTGAATTGTGTTATAGTGATGCAATTGGCCTTGTTATCTTATTGGTTATCATTGTTTGATGATTTTACTCCCCTAATTTGGTTGAGTTATGGGTTGATGGTAAGACCTTGGTCATGAATTGTGAAGGAGACTTGGTAAGTCTTATGATCCTATACTTTACTTCAATTTGTGGTAAATTGTGATTAAGCCATGATGATGTATTGGAGTGTGCCTTGATTAGGTTTGATAGGGTGGTATGATGTTGAATTGAAATGTCTTGACTATGGTTGTGAGGTTGATTAAGATATAAAGTTATAAGGATGTTGATGATTACCAATGTGCCTTATTATGAATGAACATGTAAATGTGTTTACCTTACTTATATGGATTGTGATGAGAGGTTTATATTCATGCAATTCATATTGAGCTATGATGATGATGATTATGCAAGAGCTAGACCCTATACCTAAACTAAGCTATGATTGATAAATAAAGGTTAAAGAAATTTCAATAAGGGATATTGCTTAGCACCGAGTGAACTTGACAATGGGAGGTGATGAATTTCGAATAGAGGAAGAGTTACCCTATAGTTTTATATGTGACGTTGACTCCCCTTTGAGGGATACTCATTTCATTGATTCCCATGAGATGAGGCCCCAATTACCAAGTGGTGTGTAGAGGGAAATTGTAACATTCCGAAAAATCATATGTCTAATGAAGAGCCCAGTAAGTCTCTAAGAATACGTAATAGGGGTACATAGGCACCCCAATGCCCAATATTGAGAAATATTGGGCATAGTATAGAAAAATTGGCTAAGGGATATTAGCCAATTTTCTATATACGAATATGAAAAATAGTTTTTGGGTGGCCATACCCAATCCAAGATTAATGTTCAATAAATGTACCTGCAATAAAGACCCTAAGCTAATATAATTAGCACTATGTACATATAGACCCACAACCAACGTGTGAGGTATGAGGCATCCAAGTGTCAAGCCTAGATACCATGGCACATGATCAATTAAAATGATCAAGTAGATTATGCATTACCCAAGGACATAGTGAGAATCCTTGGGACAATAAGTAAACATTCCCAAATGAACCATAAATAATAGTTAGTTAGGAAAGTACAACAAACCCATGTGCAAGCACATGTGCAAGACATGTGAAGAAGCTGCCAAAGGAGGGTACCACCCTAACCGAATACGGTTAGGGTGGTTAGGGGGGAAAACGTGCACAAGGGACCACTCCATGTGGGGCCTAACTTCCTAATCAATTTTTAGACTCTAAACTACTGCTCTAAATAGCTAAATAACCTAGTACCAAACCAAATAAACTAATTAGTGCACCCAACAACCTAAGACTTAACTGGGTGGCACTAACCTAGTAACTTGCTAAAGAGACAACCTAGTACCTAACCTAGGATGGTACAAAAGGTTGGTTATTGTCCTATCAACTTAGGGATACTTTAGTAATTACCCTAGGTTACTTAATCAATTAATTTAGCATCTTAATTAATTAATTTAAATGGACGAAACCAAAATCACAAAGAAATTTCCAGATTTCGGTTAAGACAAGCAAAAGACAACCTAGTACCTAACCTAGGAATGTCAAAAAGGTTTGTTATGGTCCTAAAAACATAGGGATACTTTAGTAATTACCCTAGGTTACCTAATTAATTAATTTAGCATCTTAATTAATTAATTTAAAAGGGCAAAACCAAAATCACAAAGTAATTTCCAGATTTCTGTTAAGACAAGAAAAAGAAACATCCTAGTACCTAACCTAGGATGATTCAAAGGGTTATATATGGTTATAAAGACTTAAGGGTACTTTATTAATTACCCTAGGTCACCTAATTAATTAAATTAGCAATTTAATTAATTAATTTAAATAGTCAAAATGAAATCCTTACACTAACCTAGTAACTAGTTCAAGAAACATCCTAGTACCTAACCTAGGATGGTCGAAAGGGTTAGTTATGGTTATAACGACTTTAGGGTACTTTGGTAATTACCCTAGGTAACTTAATTAATTAAATTATCCATTTAATTAATTAAATTAAAGGGTTCAAATTGAAATTGTTACATTAACCTAGTATAACTCAAGAAACATCCTAGTACTTAATCTTGGATAGCCCAAAAGAGTTAGTTATGGTTACAATGACTTAGGGGTGCTTTAGCAATTACACTAGGTCCCTTAATTAATTAACTTAGCCATTTAATTAATTAATTTAAAGGGTCAAAACGAAATTCTTAGAAAAAAATTCAGATTTGACTAAGTATTGTGTTTTCCTAGTTCTAGTCAATCTAGGAGGGGCTTTTTAGTAATTTATTTATTTAATTAACTTATTAAACCTTAAGTAGAATTAGTCAAGATAAGTTCCTAAGACTTAGACTCACGTTCAAACTCAAACAAATACATGAGGCAAATAAGTAAGCAAGCAAGCGAAAGGAAAATAGAAAATTCCATTGATTCTCCTAGGCGATTTCAAGGTTTCTCCAAGTTTTCGTTCAAGGTGGTCTTCATAGATTAAGTTCTACTTAAGGTATGGGTTTATCTCATGGACTTCTTTCTCCAAGAGAACTTTCTTTCCAACGATTCAAAGATCTTGAAAACTAGGGTTGTTGCCGTGTTCTCGTCGAACTCATTGTCCCTAGTGTCCTTTTCGATTCCATGTTGAATAGGTTAGAGATCATGTTGTTGGTATGTGGTGCTGGCTGATCTTATGTGTAATGTTCTTGAATCATGAATGTCGATTAATCTATGACGTTGTGATCGTGTAAATTTAAGTTCGTAAAACGTGAATTAAGAACCGATGATGTGCTAGTTACGTCCGTAAACGTTAAGTGATTGATGTGATTATACGAATGTTGACTTGCTGTTTTTGTAACGTTCCGGAAAATCATATATCTAATGAAGAGCCCAGTATGCCCTTAGGATAGCCTATTAGGGGTACATAGGCACCCCAATGCCCAATATTGAGAAATATTGGGCATAATTTAGAAAAATTGGCTAAGGGATATTAGCCATTTTCTATATACGAATAAGAAATATACTTTTTGGGTTGTCATACCCCAATCCAAGATTGATGTTCAATAAATATACCTGCATTGAAGACCCTAAGCTAAATTAAATGACATCTCAACAAAACATATGAAGTACTAGGCATCCAAGTGTCAAGCCTAGCACCATAGCACATGACCATTTAAAATGATCATGTAAATTAAGCAGTGCTCAAGGACATGGTGAGGGTCCCTGGGACAATAAGTAAACATTCCCAAATGAACCATAAATAATGGTTAGTTAGAAAAGTACAACCAAACCATGTGCAAGCACATATGCAAGACATGTGAAGAAGTGGCCAAGGAGGGGACCACCCTAACCGAATTCGGTTAGGGTAGTTAGGGGGGAAAACGTGCACAAGGGACCCCTCCATGTGGGGACTAACTTCCTAACTAATTCTAGACTCTAACCTACTGCCCTAAATAGCTAACTAACCTAGGACCAAATGAAATAAACTAATTAGTGCACCCGACAACCTAGGACCAAAATCGGGTTGACACTAACCTAGTACTAGTTAAAGAGACAACCTAGTACCTAACCTAGGATGGTCCAAAAGGTTAGTTATGGTCCTAACAACTTAGGGTTACTTTAGTAATTCCCCTAGGTTACCTAATAATTAATTTG
>JAJJBR010002720.1:201734-221621 GCA_022817965.1 Solanum lycopersicoides
TGGCAATTATAATTAATTAAATTTTAAAAGGGCTAAAACCGAAACTAAAAAGGAAATTTCAGATTTCGGTTAAGACAAGAAAGGGACACCTAGTACCTAACCTAGGATGGTCCAAAGAGTTAGTTAAGATCCTAACGACTTAAGGGTACTTTAGTAATTACCTAGGATACTTAATTAATTAATTTGCAACTTAATTATTAATTTAAAGGGGAAAAACTAAATCACAAAGCAATTTCCAGATTTCGGTTAAAACAAGAAAAAGACAACCTAGTACCAACCTAGGATGGTTCAAAGGATTGATTATGGTCCTAACGACTTAGGGTACTTTAGTAATTACCTTAGGTCACCTAATTAATTAAATTAGCAATTTAATTAATTAGTTTAATGATCAAAACGAAATTCTTACACTAACCTAGTACAACTACAAGAAACATCCTAGTACTTAACCTAGGATGGTTCAAAAGGGTTAATTTTGGTTCATGACTTAGGGGTACTTTAACTTACCCTAGGTCCCTAAATTAATTAAATTAAGGATTTAATTAATTAATTAAAAGTCAAAATGTTGACCAAAACATAGTCAATACCAATTTCCAGATTTGACTAGGTGTTATGTTCTCCTATGTTTAGTCAACTTAGGAGGGGCGTTTTGGTAATTGGTTAATTAGTTTATTAAATTAACTTATTAAACCTAAGTTTTATAATTCAAGATCAGTTCTTAAACATAAAAATCACGTTCAAACTCATAGAAAAGGCGACACAAAAATAGCAAGCAACGAACGAAAGAAAAACGAAATTTATCGATTTCTCTAGGGCGATTTCAAGGTTTCGTTCAAGGTGGTCTTCGTAGATAAAGTTCTACATAAGGTATGGGTTTCTCTCTTGGAATTATTTCTCCAAGAGTATTTTCCTTCGAACGATTCAAAGATCTGAAACTAGGGTTGTTCCCGTTCTCGTCGAACTCCTTTCCTTAGTATCCTTGTTACGATTTCAATGTTGAATAGGTTAGAAATCATGTTGTTGGTATGTGGTGCTGGATGTCTTATGGTTAAGACAAGCAAAAGACAACCTAGTACCTAACCTAGGAATGTCAAAAAGGTTGGTTATGGTCCTAACAACTTAGGGATACTTTAGTCATTACCCTAGGTTACCTAATTAATTAATTTAGCAGCTTAATTAATTAATTTAAATGGGCAAAAACAAATCACAAAGTAATTTCCAGATTTCGGTTAAGACAAGAAAAAGAAACATCCTAGTACCTAACCTAGGATGATTCAAAGGGTTAGTTATGGTTATAAAGACTTAAGGGTACATTGTTAATTACCCTAGGTCACCTAATTAATTAAATTAGAAATTTAATTAATTAATTTAAATGTTCAAAACGAAATCCTTACACTAACCTAGTAACTAGTTCAAGAAACATCCTAGTACTTAACCTAGGATGGTCGAAAGGGTTAGTTATGGTTATAACGACTTAAGGGTACTTTGGTAATTACCCTAGGTCACTTTATAAATTAAATTAGCCATTTAATTAATTAAATTAAAGGGGTAAAATCGAAATTCTTACACTAACCTAGTATAACTCAAGAAACATCCTAGTACTTAACCTTGGATAGCCCAAAAGAGTTAGTTATGGTTACAATGACTTAGGGGTGCTTTAGCAATTACACTAGGTCCCTTAATTAATTAAATTAGCCATTTAATTAATTATTTTAAAGTGTCAAAACGAAATTCTTAGAAAAAAAATCAGATTTGACTAAGTATTGTGTTTTCCTAGTTCTAGTCAATCTAGGAGGGGCTTTTTATTAATTAATAAATTTATTTATTTAATTAACTTATTAAACCTTAAGTAGAATGAGTCAAGATCAGTTCTTAAGACTTAGAGTCACGTTCAATCTCAAACAAATACATGAGGCAAAACAGCAAGCAAGCAAGCGAAAGGAAAACAGAAAATTCCATTGATTCTCCTAGGCGATTTCAAGGTTTATCCAAGTTTTCGTTCAAGGTGGTCTTCGTAGATTAAGTTCTACTTAAGGTATGGGTTTATCTCATGGACTTCTTTCTCCAAGAGAACTTTCTTTCCAATGATTCAAAGATCTTGAAAACTAGGGTTGTTGCCGTGTTCTAGTCGAACTCATTGTCCCTAGTGTCCTTTTCGATTCCATGTTGAATAGGTTAGAGATCATGTTGTTGGTATGTGGTGCTGGCTGATCTAATGTGTAATGTTCTTGAATCATGAATGTCGATTAATCTATGACGTTGTGATCGTGTAAATTTAAGTGCTTAAAACGTGAATTAAGAACCGATGATGTGCTGGTTACGTCCGTAAACGTTAAGTGATTGATGTGATTATACGAATGTTGACTTGCTGTTTTGTAACGTTATGAAGATGATAAAGTCATCAAATGTTAATATGATGCTGTCCAATATGTCTTAAAAATGTTACCCTAAAGTCATGAACTAAGATTGGTTAAGAGAATGATACTATGTTAAGATGTCTCCGAAAATGTTATGTATGAAGATGATTTCCATTTTTTTGTGCATACCTAATGTTAATGTTACTTGTTGATGATGTTGTATTCGTTAAATAATCATATTATGCTGTCAAAGATGTTTAAAAATGTTATGCCTAAAGTTATGTTATAAGGTTGGCTAAAAAGATCTCCATGAAATCATAATTTGAGTGATTTTTGGCTTATGCCAATAAAATGGCTAACCGTATATTGTCCAAAAAGGGATGCATGAAAATGGCTATAATATTTTATGAAATCATAATTTGAGTGATTGTTTGGCTTATGCCAATAAAATGGCTAACTGTATATTGTCCAAAAAGGGATGCATGAAATGGCTATAATATTATGTTAAATAATTAAAAGATTGGCTAATTAATAATATACATATCCAACCAAGCATGAAAGAATGTGAAATTGGCCTATGCCAACAAAGATGGTTATGTAATCTATACCCAAATGTTTATGCCAATACTAATCATATGCCAATCTTGCGCAATAAGAGTATCAAATATATTATAAGCACTTCTAAAGTAATTCAATGAATCCATAATCAAGGGCATGCCATTCATTGGGACAGCTCCCAACATGC
This sequence comes from Solanum lycopersicoides, assembly GCA_022817965.1. Classification (NCBI taxonomy): domain Eukaryota; kingdom Viridiplantae; phylum Streptophyta; class Magnoliopsida; order Solanales; family Solanaceae; genus Solanum; species Solanum lycopersicoides. Next base: position 204,834 of record JAJJBR010002720.1, read on the forward strand.
TCTAAAAGAATGAACTATGAAATTATGTAACTCATTGAAAGAAGTGCTCATCATCCATGAACGATGAAATAAATCTACTACACTAAAGTAAAGAAGTAACGTGAGTTACAAAATAATTAAAGGGGTCTAAACTAAGTAAGTGACCAGAATGGGGTGGTAAAAAAGTGAGACAAGTCTCACTTACACCTAAGCTACTATGTTAAAAGATTACTCACGAATGAAGGTGTTAGAATGTGTGAGACTAGTCTCATTAACACCTAAGGATGATATGTAAGGACAATTCACATTTCATCAATGTAAAGTAAGGATGAGATGTACGGACAATTCACATCTCATCAATGTAAAGTAAGGCTGATATGTAACGACAATTCACATTTCATCAATGTAAAGTAAGGATATTATGTAAGGACAATTCACATTTCATCAATGTAAAGTAAGGATGACAAGTCATCAAAAGAGTAAGTAAGTCTCAATATAGAAGCAAGCTTCAACAATACTTGAGTCAACTCTAAAAGATAAAGAAGATAATGAAAGTGAGCACATCACCGATAGACTAGTTATGAGTGGTGATGCCTTCCTTCGGGAAGGGCGGAGGTTCACGTAATTCTTATGAAGATGAGAGTGTCCACCAAGGTGGGTATGGGTCTCCCTAAATCTCCTAGTCTTTGAACCATGTCCAGCCAATATAGGAACTAGCCAATGGTTTCCACCTAAGCGAGCTAGGCATGTTCGGTTTCAGTTTGGCCGGTGATTGCACCCCTTTTCATTGTGGGGCAGACACTGGATTTCATGTTTAGCTCACATGATCTATGTCGGTTAATGCTCACCATATGTTCTTGCATCACTATAGTCGTGAGCCACTCCTTTTCGATGTGGAGTGAACACTTGAGATGGATTCGCCTTAGCCGGGGATCACCCCTTTCCATGTGTAGGTAATACACTGTATTCCATGAGTATCTCACATGGTCTAGATTCATTTTAGCCGGTGAATCACCCCTTTTCGGTGTAGGGCAGACACTGGATTTCATGTTAGCTCGCGTAATCTTATTCCTAATGATGTTTCTATGAAAGTAAAAATGAATGATGATGATGGAACGTATGTTCAAAGTGAGCTATGAATAAGAGCTTAAGAATGTCAATAGCCAATATCACACTCATGAAGTTTCAGCAAATAATGGGCAACGCCAAATAAAATTGGCTTATAATGACTTCTTATATGATGCCAATAAAGGGAAGTAGAAACATAATGTTAACTAAAAACCTCATAACTTCCCTAACATGAAAATGATGAAACAAGTGGCATAGCCAATAGAGACTGGATTATGAAGTATTAATGAATACTTGATGTAATGAATGACTTGTTGTAAGGATAGTCAAATCGTGTCCAATGAAGTTTACAATAAGTAAAGGGCATAGCTAATAATGAATCCTCATGTTATGAAAGTGATAAAGCCAAATAAATTGGCTTATAATGACTTTATATAATTGGCAAAAGATGTTAGCCAAATAAAATTGGCTTTTAATGACTTCTTTTATTATGAAAATGATCATAGCCAATAATGAATTCAAATATACTTATCCAAAATGATCAACTAATGTATTTAGCCAATAAAGATTGGCTAATAAAGAATTCCTGTCCAAAGTAAGCAAGAACATAAGTTTTAATGATATGCCCCAAATAACTATGCACATTATGCAATCAACTAACGAATGAGTATAGTCAATAAGTATTGACATATAAATATATCCATACCCCAAATTGTAGTTAAATCATTTCCTTAATCTCTTGAATTACTTACTTGATTCATTGTGGGTATGGGACTACAATGAATCATTGCACTTGTAAGTAAAACATAGGACCAAAGGAATTATTGAACTAAACAACAACAAGAAGAAAAAGACTGAAAAATAAACTAAGTCCCAAAGAGGAGCTCTCGAGTTTGGGCAATCAAAATCTCAAATCTCTGCCCGAGTTGTTCTAAAATTATGTTGATGATACTAATGTCTTGTAATCATATAGAAAATAAGTTGTGTGCTTTGAATGCATTAAAATACATCATATTCATACCACAATTCACAACTAACGATTTAGGAAAGTCTAGTGATGTCACTTTCCAGAAATGACATTTTGTTTAGGAAGAACTTTCCTTGAACATGCATAGCCTTATGTGTATGTGTGCATACACCCATACTTATTACAAGTGGTTTAATAAACCCCTACTATTTACTATTTTTTATAGGTGCCGGTCAGAGGGCAGATTGACGTCACTTGAAACGGTTTGGACTTCAGCGTTTTCTCCATACCATTTGGTAGGTCCTCTTGATTTCGAGGATGCTACACGCATTAGTCTAGCCTTAGATATAGACATAGCTAGTGGATGTTGTCCCTAGCGTTTCTTTCATATTTCATTTCGAAGCTTTGTAATAAGGCCGTGTTTGGCAAACTATTTATTATATATTCATCTTCAGTTTTGAATTGATTCTTTATGTTAGATGGTTGTTCCTTATGTTGAGCTTAGTATATGATTTAAATACGTAATGACTATATGAAGTCTAAGTAAACTTCATACACATAAAAAGTTTTAAATTTTCCGCAAATTTAACTAGATGAATGTGATGAATTCAAGATGAGGCTTGTCTGCGACCTCTGAGAGGTCAAAGATGCCGGTGGCAATTCGGATTCCAGAATCCGGGTCATTAAAAACTTGGTATTAGAGCATGAGGTTAAATTATCTAGGATCTAAAGCTCAACACAACCACGTTACGTAGTTTCTAACTTATGGCTGTGAAGCGCGCCACAATCATGACTTAGAGACTACACGATGATAGGAAATCTTCCTTTCTTCTACTCTTTATCGTGCTATCTAGAGCTTTGACACATTGTGTCATTATAAGTATCTAACTTCCCTCTTGTGTGAACGCGTAGAGGAATACACATAAGGATTAGGATGGCCAAGTGGTCTAAGGCGCCAGACTCAAGATCTGGCCTTCCCAAGAAGGGCAATGATGGAAATGTCTAGAGTGACTGAAATACGTGTAGTAAGTGTGGTCGTTCGCATGGAGGTGAGTACATGGTAGATTATAAATGCATGCCACGGGTGTTAATGAAGAGGAGGAGGCTAAGTTGGCTGCATATAAGATCAAGGATGTGGCTCAGGTATGGATTGGCTCCATAAGTGTTATGCTACGATAGATTGTCGAAACAGGATAGTGAGGCTTCAGTTTCCAAATGAGTTAGAGCTGGAATGGGAAGGGCGTGGTTCAAATCCAGTAGGCCAAATCGTTTCGCATTTAAAAGCCAATAAGTTGATAGCTAAGGGGTATTTATACCACTTAGTTAGAGTCAAAGACTTAGAACAAGAAGTCCCTTCCATAGACTCTATGTCCGTAGTAAATATGAGGTCTGGTAAGCAAGGGAAGTTGAGTCCGAGATATATAGGTCATTATGAGATCTTACAGCAAGTAGGTAAAATTACCAAATGACTTGGCTTCTGTTCATACAATGTTTCACGTTTCGATGCTTGATAACTGTCTAGGCGATCCAACGTCCATCCTACCTGTCGAGGGGTTAGGAGTCGATGGAAATCTTTCCTTATGAAGAGGTTCCCGTTGCAATTTTAGATTGTTAAGGGAAGCGATTGAAGAACAACGAGGTTCTCACCGTGAAGGTGTTATGGAGGAACACCCTTGTTGAGGGGGCAAGATGGGAGGCCGAGGACGATATGAGATCCCGTTACCCTCACTTGTTATGTTCTTGAGGTTAGAGATACTCTTCCTAAGTCTAGTTTATGTTTAAGAAACTCTAAGTTTAATTGCTTTAGTGTATTTGGTGTGGTAAGTCCCTAATCGTATGTCTTATAATAGCACTATGTGAGTTAAAATGAAGTTATGTTTGCATTTTATGTTGCTCTTTTTGTGTAGCATAGACATGTTTTCTGTGTTGCATGATTTGTGATGTGCATTAAGTTAAGTGTGATTGAGAAGGAAATTCCTTAATCTCAAATAAGCTTCAGATAAGCTTGAATGTTATGCATCATCCAAACAAGTGTGAATCAGATATTCACAAAAGAGAAATGTTTAATCATGATAGAGTAACTTTCGAAAATCACCCTCTTTGTTTAAATGATGTATAAGTGTCATTCGGGGACGAATGTTCCTAAGGGGGGGATAATGTAACATTCCGGAAAATCATATGTCTAATGAAGAGCCCAGTAAGTCTCTAAGAATACGTAAGAGGGGTACATAGGCACCCCAATGCCCAATATTGAGAAATATTGGGCATAGTATAGAAAAATTGTCTAAGGAATATTAGCCAATTTTCTATATACGAATATAAAAAATACTTTTTGGGTTGCCATACCCAATCCTAGATTAATGTTCAATAAATGTACCTACATGAAGACCCTAAGCTAATTTAATTGTCACTATGTACATATAGACCCACAACCAACGTGTGAGGTATGAGGCAACGTGTCAAGCCTAGATACCATGGCACATGATCAATTAAAATGATCATGTAGATTAAGCAGTGCCCAAGGACATAGTGAGAATCCTCGGGACAATAAGTAAACATTCCCAAATGAACCATAAATAATAGTTAGTTAGGAAAGTGCAAGCACATGTGCAAGACATGTGAAGAAGCTGCCAAAGGAGGGGACCACCCTAACCGAATTCAGTTAGGGTGGTTACGGGGAAAAAAGTGCACAGGGGACCACTCCATGTGGGGCCCAACTTCCTAATCAATTCTAGACTCTAACCTACTGCCCTAAATAGCTAACTAACCTAGGACCAAACGAAATAAACTAATTAGTGCACCCGACAACCTATGACTTAACCGGGTGGCACTAACCTAGTAACTAGCTAAAGAGACAACGTAGTACCTAACCTAGGATGGTCCAAAAGGTTGGTTATTGTCTTAACAACTTAGGGATACTTTAGTAATTACCCTAGGTTACTTAATTAATTAATTTAGCAACTTAATTAATTAATTTAAATGGACAAAACCGAAATCACAAAGCAATTTCCAGATTTCGGTTAAGACAAGCAAAAGACAACCTAGTACCTAACCTAGGATTGTCCAAAAGGTTGGTTATGGTCCTAACAACTTAGGTATACTCTATTAACTACCTAGGTTACTTATTAATTAATTTAGCAGCTTAATTAATTAATTTAAAAGGGCAAAACCAAAATCACAAAGTAATTTCCAGATTTCGGTTAAGACAAGAAAAAGAAACATCCTAGTACCTAACCTAGAATGATCCAAAGGGTTTGTTATGGTTATAATGACTTAAGGGTACTTTAGTGATTACCCTAGGTCACCTAATTAATTAAATTAGCAATTTAATTAATTAATTAAAATGGTGAAAATGAAATCCTTACACTAACCTAATAACTAGTTCAAGAAACATCCTAGTACCTAACCTAGGATGGTAGAAAGGGTTAGTTATGGTTATAACGACTTAAGGGTACTTTGGTAATTACCCTAGGTCACTTAATTAATTAAATTAGACATTTAATTAATTAAATTAAAGGGGTCAAACCGAAATTCTTACACCAACCTAGGATAACTCAAGAAATATCCTAGTAGTTAACCTAGGATGGCCGAAAAGAGTTAGTTATGGTTCCAATGACTTAGGGGTACTTTAGTAATTACCCTAGGTCCCTTAATTAATTAAATTAGCCATTTAATTAATTAATTTAAAGGGTCAAAACGAAATTTTTAGGAAACATTTCAGATTTGACTAAGTATTGTGTTTTCCTAGTTCTAGTCAATCTAGGAGGGGCTTTTTAGTAATTAATTAATTAATTTATTTAATTAACTTATTAAACCCTAAGTTGAATGAGTCAATATCAGTTCCTAATACTTAGTCTCACGTTCAAACTCAAACAAATACACGACGCAAAACAGTAAGCAAGCGAGCGAAAGGAAAACAGAAAATTCCATTGATTCTCCTAGGCGATTTCAAGGTTTCTCCAAGTTTTCGTTCAAGGTGGTCTTCATAGATTAAGTTCTACTTAAGGTATGGGTTTATCTCCTGGACTTATTTATCCAATAGAACTTTCGTTCCAACGATTCAAAGATCTTGAAAACTAGGGTTGTTCCCGAGTTCTCGTCGAACTCATTGTCCCTAGTGTCCTTTTTGATTCCATGTTGAAGAGGTTAGATATCATGTTGTTGGTATGTGGTGCTGGCTGATCTTATGTGTAATGTTCTTGAATCATGAATGTCAATTAATCTATGAGGTTGTGATCGTGTAAATTTAAGTGCTTAAAACGTGAATTAAGAACAGATGATGTGCTAGTTACGTCCGTAAACGTTAAGTGATTGATGTGATTATACGAATGTTGACTTGCTGTTTGTAACGTTATGAAGATGATAAAGTCATCAAATGTTAATATGATTCTGTTCAATATGTCTTAAAAATGTTACCCTAAAGTCATGAACTAAGATTGGTTAAGAGAATGGTACTATGTTAAGATGTGTCCAAAAATGTTATATATGAAGATGATTTCGGTTTGTTGTGCATACCTAATGTTAATGTGACTTGTTGATGATGTTGTGTTCGTTAAATGATCATATTATGTTGTCCAAGATATTTAAAAACGTTATACCTAAAGTTATGTTATAAGGTTGGCTAAAAAGATCTCCATGAAATCATAATTCGAGTGATTGTTCGGATTATGCCAATAAAATGGCTAACAGTATATTGTCGAAAAAGGGATACATGCAAATGGCTATAATATTATGTTAAATAACTAAAAGATTGCCTAATGAATAATGTACATATCCAACCAAGCATGAAAGAATGTAAAATTGGCCTATGCCAACAAAGATGGTTATGTAATCTATACCCAAATATTTATGCCAATACTAATCATATGCCAATCTTGTGTAGTAAGAGTATCAAATATATTATAAGAACTTCTAAAGTAATTCAATGAATCCATAACCAAGGGCATGCCATTCATTGGGACAACTCCCAACATGCTCTAAAATAATGAACTATGAACATATGTAACTCATTGAAAGAAGTGTTCATCATCCATAAACGTTGAAATGAATCTACTACACTAAAGTAAAGAAGTAACGTGAGTTACAACATAATTAAAGGGGTATAAACGAAGTAAGTGACCAGAATGGGGTGGTAAAGAAAGTGAGACAAGTCTCACTTACACCTAAGCTACTATGTTAAAAGATTACTCACGAATGAAGGTGTTAGAATGTGTGAGACTAGTCTCATTAACACCTAAGGATGATATGTAAGGACAATTCACATTTCATCAATGTAAAGTAAGGATGAGATGTAAGGACAATTCACATCTCACTTGAAACGGCTTGGACTTCAGCGTTTCCTCCATACCATTTGGAAGGTCCTCTTGATTTTGAGGATGCTACACGCATTAGTCTAGCCTTAGATATAGACATAGCTAGTGGATGTTGTCCCTAGCGTTTCTTTCATATTTTATTTCGAAGCGTTGTAATAAGGTCGTGTTTGTCAAACTATTTATGATATATGCATCTTCAGTTTTGAATTGATCTTTTATGTTCAATGGTTGTTCTCTTATGTTGAGCTTAGTATATGATTTAAATACGTAATGACTATATGAAGTCTAAGTAAACTTCATACACATAAAAAGTTTTAAATTTTCCATAAATTTAACTAGATGAATGTGATGAATCCAAGATGAGGCTTGTCTGCGACCTCTGAGAGGTCAACGACGCCGGTGGCGATTCGAATTCCAGAATCCGGGTCGTTACAGAAATACCTATCTTTTAGTTCTTGAACTATGTTGCCCTCATAGGAAGACTAGCTAGTGGATCCACTTAGAAAGCTACGTTTATGTTTGGTTTTATCTTGGCTGGTAGACAACCTTCCATCGGTGTAAGGTTTTACAACACCGGATTCCACACATAGCTCATGTGGTCTATGTCGGTTAAGGCGAGTGTTCCTTAAACTAAAATGAAGTAATGATGTATAAACTAAGTAAAGTGACTTGAGGGGTTTGACTTAGCTTAGGTAGGGGTATGAGACTCTACCTACGCCTTGCACTAGTTTGCCTTGATAGGAGCTTTAGGAGGTTAATATTATGTATGTATATGATGATAAATGCAAATGATCATATATGATGATTTTTATGCTTATGAATATATAATTGGTCTTTATTGCTAGAGTATGAACCTTTGTGTATTTGGAATCTATGTTATGTGAAGTGGATTACTAATTATTATTCTTATTGGGTTACTTGATTGAGTAAGGTTATGAGGCTTTGCTTGATCATTGCACTTGTTGACTTTATAAGGATTATATTTGTTGTCTTGGTTTAATAGTTACATGATGAACTCTTATTCATACTTGGGATGTTATTACTTGATGATAGAGTTATATGATATTATGGGTTCAAGTATGTTGATATGCATATAGTTTTCTTTGACTTGTTGAACATGTGTAAATGATTGGTGTGGTCTTGTTTTGATTGTGCATAAGCCTTTAAAGAGGTAAGATGGCATGATTTAACTAAAATGTCCCTTTTGATCATGCTTTGTGGTTATATGTGCATATGGTCTCATACTTAGTATAGGTGGCGTACTAACCCCATTTTCTCCTTTTTTCCAAAATATTTTAGGTTCCGGTCGTTGAAGGCTCATTTGAGACGACTTGAAGGAGGCTTGGATATTCTCTACCATCCAAGTGGGTAGGTCCTCATTTCTCGAGGACTATGTCAATATCTAGTTACGAATTTGATTAGTTCTTAAGACACTCATGTTTACTCTATCTTAAATTTGGGTAAAAATTGTATAAGCCTATATGTGGCTTTTTGGTATTGATGTAGGGCTATGCCAATATTGATATGATCGTTTTAGATGGTTATGAGATGAGACGACTTGAGACTCTATTTTATGTTATATATATGTATGTGCAATAAAAGTAGAACACTATGTAATCTTCATATACGAAGGGTCTATGTATACTCGATATAACTATATGTATGTGTATGTAGAGGTCTACGTACACCTCAATGTAAAAATATTTAAAAGTTTTAAATTCTTCCGTATTTTTTACTCATGAATGCAGTGATGAAAACTAAGGGGCTAGTCTTAGTCGTCAAAGAGGACGACGACGCCGGTTACTTCTAGGGGGTAAACCTGGATGTGACAAACTTTGTATCATAGCATGAGGTTAAATATCCTTGATAATGATGTCTCTCTCAACCACGTCTATGTAGATTCGTGTTCATAATTGTGAAGCGCGCCACACTTATGGATAGGAATCTATATGATGCTTAGGAACCTCTCTCTATTCTTGGAAATCCAATATTGTGCCTCTAGAGTAACTATTGTATGCTTTTACCTTAACATTGTATTTTGGTTATAGGCAATGAATACTCGGAGGAATGCGGCTCGAAGACTTGAGGAAGAGGTTCCTAATGCGGGATCTCCTCCCCATGTTGATGAAGATCCTCCTCTTGAAGAAGAAGCTAATGTTGAACAAGTTCCGGCCAATCCTCCACCTTTGGCGGAAGGTGATATAAGGGCTATTCTCATCCAAATGGCCCAAGGCATTACTACTCAAGCTCAAGCCGCTACTATTCAAGCCCAAGCTATGATGGGAGGTCGTACCCCGAGCCCATCAACAAGTCACTACCATGGCATCCCGTCTAAGGGACTTCACTAGGATGAATCCTCCCACTTTCTACAGGTCTATGGTTGAAGAAGACCCACAAGAGTTCATTGATGATAATCTTTGCGATGGGGTTGTCTTCTAGTGAGAAGGACGGGTTTTCCACTTATCAACTCAAAGATGTGGCTCAAACTTGGTATGTGCAATGGAGGGACAATAGGACTCCTAGGGGTGGTCCGGTTACTTGGGAGATTTTCAAGAAAGCATTTTTTGATCGGTTCTTTCCTAGGGAGATGAGGGAATTTAAAGTGGTGGAGTTCATCAACCTTTGTCAAGGAGGTATGAGTGTTCTTGAGTAATCCATGAAATTTACTCAATTTTCTAAATATGCTCCTTCTTTGGTTTCCGATCCTAGGGATGAAATGAGCCGTTTTGTGATGGGGGTGTCGAAAGTCTTTCAAGAAGGTCATTCGGCAATGCTATATGACAACATGAACATCTCTCATCTTATGGTGAATTCTAGGAAAGTGGAGGAGGCAAGGGTTAGGAGGAAAAGTAGAGATGCAAAAAGGGCAAGATCTTATGATGGTAGTTCTTCAAAGAATATTATCAAGATCCAAGACAAGCCTAAGTTCAAAAAGAGGTTCTCAAATCAAGTTCCATCCAAGTTCCCTAAGGCTCGTGATGACAAGCTGGCTAAACCTAGAGCACAAAAGGGAAGGAGTGAAAACTCACCAAATGAGAAGCCTACATGTGCTAAGTGTGGAAAGGGTTATTTTGGTGAATGTTTGATCGGAATGGGTAATAGTTTTGGTTGTGGCTAGAGTGTCCACAAGGTAAGAGATTGTCCTAACATGAAGGGGCAAGAGAAGAGCGGTAAAGCAAGTGGTTCTAGTGATGGTCCAAAGAAGAACTGCTTCGATGATCTCCGCTCTAGAGGTGAGCAAAAGACTTCTCCTGACGTGGTGACCGGTATGTTAAAAGTCTTCCCTATTGATGTTTATGTCTTACTTGATCCCGGAGATACTTTATCATTTGTTACCCCTCTAGTATCTAAAAAGTTTGATAATTTAACCGATATCTTGCGTGACCCCTTTTTAGTATCTACTCCGTTGCGTGAGTCGGTAGTTGCAAAGAGGGTATATAGAAATTGTCCTCTCATGTTGCCCAATAGAGTTTCTAATGTAGATTTAGTAGAACTAGATATGCTTGATTTTGATGTCATTTTGGGTATGGATTGCTTGCACCCTTAATGTGCCACTATTCATTGTAGGACCTGGGTGGTGAGGTTTAATTTCCCAAATGAACCCATTGTTGAGTGGAAGGGGGGAAGTTCTATTCCTAGAGGTCGTATCATTTCTTGTCTAAAAGCTTGCACAATGATCTCTAAAGGTTGTCTATACCATATAGTGAGATTCCAAGACCTTGACTCTGAAACTCGTCCCATTGAGTCGGTCCACGTAGTGAGTGATTTCAGGAGGTCTTTCCTAATGACCTTCCCGGTATTCATCCCGAACGGGAAATTGATTTTGATATCGATTTTCTACCAGAAACAAACCCCATTTCAATTTCTCTATATCGGATGGCTCCGGCCGAATTGAAAGAGTTAAAGGCACACCTCAAGGATTTACTAGACAAGGGTTTCATAAGGCCTAGTATATCGCCATGGGGTGCTCCGGTATTTTTTGTAAAGAAGAAAGATGGGTCCTTGAGAATGTTATTGACTACCGCCAACTCAACAAAGTCACTATTAACAATAAGTATCCTCTCCCTCGAATGGACGATTTGTTTGATCAACTCCAAGGGGCAAGCTACTTCTCAAAAATTGACTTGAGATCGGGGTATCACCAACATAGGGTGATAGGTGAGGATGTACCAAAGACGGTATTTCGGACTAGATATGTCCACTATTAGTTTTTAGTTATGTCATTTGGTCTCACTAATGCTCCGGCGGCGTTTATGGACCTAATGAATAGGGTGCTTAGAAGTTACCTAGATTCATTTGTCATTGTCTTCATTGACGACACCTTGGTATATTCGAAAAATGAGAATGATCATATGTGTCATTTGAGGGTGGTAGTGTAAACCCTTAAAGAACATCGGTTGTTTGCCAAGTATAGAAAATATGAGTTTTGGTTGAGGTCGGTAACATTTATTGGTCACATAACCTCTAGTGAAGGAGTTGAGGTAGATCCAAGAAGACGGAGGCGGTGAGAAGTTGGCCTAGGCCATTGACTCCAACCGACATTAGGAGTTTCTTGTGTCTAACAGGTTACTATCAGAGGTTTCTGGATTTTTTTGTCCATAGAATCTCACTTGACTATGTTGACCCAAAAGAGTAAAAAGTTTGAGTGGTCGTAGGCATGTGAATAGAGCTTCCAAATCTTGAAATATAGGCTCACTTCCGCTCCGGTGTTGACTTTACCGAAGGGAACAAAGGGTTTCGTTGTGTATTATGATGCATCCTGTGTGGGTTTGGAGTGTGTGCTTATGCAACATGGCAAAGTGATTGCTTATGCTTCTAGGCAACTTAAGGTTCATGAGAGAAACTATCCAACTCACGACCTTGAGAAACTTATGCTTACTCTATCTTACATTTGGGTACAATTTGTATAAGCCTATGTGTGGCTTCTTGGTATTGATGTAGGGCTATGCCCTAATTGATATGATCGTTTTAGATGGTTATGATATGAGATGACTTGAGACACTATTTTATGTTATATATATATGTAGTGCAATAAAAGTAGAAGACTGTGTAATATTCATATACGAAGGGTCTATGTATACTCGATATAACTATATGTATGTGTATGTAGAGGTCTACGTAAACGTCAATGTAGAAATATTTAAAAGTTTTAAATTCTTCCGTATTTTTGACTCATGAATGCAATGATGAAAACTAAGGGGCTAGTCTTAGTCCTCAAAGAGGATGACGACACCGGTTACGTCTAGGGGGTAAACCCTGATGTGATACCTTGATAGGAAAACCTCTGTTACAACTTATGATGACTGTGTCCATCGGCTCTTGCATGATATCGATTGCCATCACCAATTTTATCCCTCTTTGTCTCCCTGTAATTTTCCTTAAGTTTCTCATCTTTAATCTGTTGAGCATGAATCATGAGACGAGAAATACCCAATTAACAAGCATGGTGGTATGACATTATTTAACCATTATTTTGGACACACCTTTAATTAAATTGCTTATCCTTGCCCTAGAGTCGACAATTATAGGGGGAGCATACTTCGACAACTGTGTGAATCTAAAAGTATTTTCTTTCACACTCATGTTCTCTTGCCAGAGGTTGATAAATTCAAGAACCTTTGCTCCCTCATTTTAGAGGAAACAACTTGCCAAGGAAGGTAGACTTAAACTTTTCCCAATCTAGAGGATCTACATATTATGTCCTTCCTTCCTTCCATTTAGCTAAACCAAATTTGAGCAACAACTTTAAGTTGATAAAAACAAATTTCAATTTTTCCATCGGCATCACTCCCTTAATAGGCAACATCTTGTAAACCTCATCAACAAACTCTTTAGGATCTTCCTCAACCTTAGAACATATAATTCCTAAGGATTCATTCTAGTGAAGTCCCTTACTCTAGATACATCCGTACCTATATTTGGGTTAACGAGAAACGCAACCTCACTATTGGTTTGAGCTGTCACGGCTTGGAACAACACTTGGAAAGCAGCCCTAAACTCCTCATTAGTTACTTGTTTGGCCAAAGGGTCGTCCAGAGCTTGAGGAGGAGCTTCTTATTCCACATTCGCCCTCACATTCCTTCTAGTAGAAGCTCTTCGAGTATCCACATCCTATAGAGAATAGGATAAGTATTAGAAGAGAGATGTTATTGAGTTAATGCACACCCGAAACTCATACTCCAGATGTGACCGGCGTCATCTTCCTCTCAAAGGACTCAGACAAGCCCTTACCATTCGTCATAACATATCATCAGTGAAAATTTCAGAAAAATTAAAACTTTTATATTCTATTTGAAGTATACTTAGACTTCATACATAACATTCACAATGACATGTGATATTCTAAAAACTTGTCTCACATATATAAAACCATTTAAGAAGTACTAATATGGACTTAGCCAATAAATAGTAAATATGCCATATAGGCCATAATACAAAAGAATCAAAGAACATAAATGTAAATAGAATATTCTTAAAATCTACTAATGTCTTCATCAGCTGGAATATGAAAGATAGCATCCCCGAACATGAGGACCTACCAATACTTGGAGAAAGAGTTCCAAGCTTTTTAAATCGACCTTCTAAATCTTCAATTGCCGAACCCTACATTTGTAGTAATATAAAGTAATGGGGTTAGTACACCAGTACTAAGTATGGGTATATGCACATAACATTTAAGGACATGCATGAAAAATGATCATTTATCATTTCTTTAAAAAGCATGCAACGTCATATGAATGTCTTCAATGCACATACCATAAAACATATACAAGTTAAGGACATCATCAACATACAATATGGTCATAATCAAAGACATATTATCATAGAGTCATGTTAATATTTCATATTCAAAATATCATAGAACATAATATACAAAACACATACCAATGATCTCATCCCCAACCTACAAGTACAATGGTCATGTGAAGCCTCATAACCCCACACAACCAAGTAGATATGATAGGAGACCATAAGTAAAGCATTGCTTCATATAACTTGTAACATAAGTAGTCATCACTTCATTTAACAATATAACCCAATATCATATTCATCATGATGACCAACATCATATAAGAGTAACATCATGTATCATAAACATATATCTTTCATGTTATCATATTACATAAGAACAATCTCCTAGGACTTCCCTTAGAGTCAACTTGTGCAATGTCTAGGTAGATTTCCATACCCCTACCTATACTAAGTAGACTCCTCAAGTCACGCTAGTCAACGTTCATTTACTTGTCTTTCATTTTACATGTGGGAACATTCGCCTTAATCGACATAGTCCATCTGAGCTAAACATGGAATACTCTGTCATAAAAGCCCACACCAAAAGAAGGTGTTCTACCGGACAAAGTAGAACCAAACATGACATAGCTTTCTAAGTGGATCCACTAGCTAGTATCCTATGGTGGTAACATAGTTCAAGAACTAGGAGATGTATTAGAGACCCATAGTTCCACATTACATGGCAGCCTCTACCACATGAGAGTTATTGTGACCACCTTCCATATAGGGAAGGGACACCTCTCATATATAGTTCATCGGTGCTTAGCTTAAGTCCCTTTCTTGAATAAACTTGAAGTTGTATTTTATCATAAACTTATCATAGGTCATAGAATATTAACTCCTTGTATAAACATGATCATGAGCTCTTTAGGATTAGATGAGAATTTTCTTTCATCATAACCCTTTGTATGTGAGATTAACATAACATAATCACCTTGCGTAAAGCATACAAGAGGATATCATAAACTTGCATTTTCGTATTGTTGTCATTATCTTACATTTAGCATGTTCGTAGCCCAAAATATATTCATAGCAACATCATGCATACTTCATTAGCATATTATCATCATTAATAGACTAACATAAACATCATATATTAATCACAACTTTAAAAGACTTACCTCTTGCTTCCAAGTACCTTATTGAAGAACTTACGTTCAATTTTCAATAATGAAAACAATAACATAGTGAAATACTTCATAGCATAGTCAATACAAACTCTTATGTTCATATACAAGATCAATTCATAATGTAGGATACCATAAAGGGTCATTAAAGAGTTCTTTCAAGTCTTAGTTCCAATCCTAACGTTTACATGTTATCAAGTAGTAGAAACAACCCATTCGAAACCATCAATTAGAGAAAGATCATACATCACACGAAATTCAAACATTATTAATAAAATACTCAAAAATTCGTGTGAAATCAACCATAGAAAATCATTATTTTTAATCGAAAGTCATAAATCTAGAGTTAGGAAGAAATCCATTTTGTAGAGTAAAAACCCTAGAATTTGAATTTCTTGAAAACTATCTTTGAAAGGACCTCTTGGGGAAAGGAATCCCAAGAGTGAAAAACCCATACCTTATAGACGAATAATCCACAATATTTGATTGGAAACTTCGAACCCTTCGTCTTCTTCCTTAAGCTCTTCTTTTTCTTCAATGGAGTTTGGAGAAGAGAGCATTTCTTGAGATATGAGAGAATTTTCGTTTGAATCTGATTTGAACGTGTAAAAAGTGGTCTAAAACTGACCTACATTCCATATATAGTCGTCCTATAAAATACCCAAATGACCCTCAACTTAAATGGGTCTTTTTAAGAAGTTAAATTACCAAAAATGCGAATTTAACAATTCTGGGAAGTGGCTGCGCGTCGCGGGGCCAATTCCCGTTATTTTTCTAAAATTTTGGGTTGAGGTAGTGAGGTGCGTGTCAGCCTCGAGTCGTGAGGATGCCTCTCATTTCTTGAGGTAGTATATTGCGTGTAAGCCTCGTGTCTCACACCCTATGCTCCAATCTTGTTTGCGCAAGCTGCTTTTGCATCCTGCCTACCCATGTTGGGAACCTCCCGCTGGACCCTTCGGGTGGACTTTGGGGTGTCGTTACAAGACGTTTGGAACCTTTGTACTACATACTAAATATCCAAGTATCTTTAAAAGTTTTGGACTCCATTTGACACCACGAAACCTTCACCAAACATAGGACGTCAACTAGTTTGAATTAGCTATTTCCGGACGTCAAGGTCTTTCTTTGTCATTTTGGCTCTAACCTTTTCTAAATGAACTTATTACATTAATATAGGTCTGTAAACATCATTTTAAACATTATTTAATAGATTAAGGTCAGTCTAAGACATGAAATTTCCAGAGTGTTAAGTTAATAGACTAGCGTTAAGCCACCTGCGACTTAGAGTAATGAAGAAGTGCAGTTTCCTAAATATATGTAGCCTTTCAATCATAAATGTGTCTCACTTAAAAGTCATGAACAATACTCTACTCGACGTGATTTTGAGACATCTGAGAACCTTTATAAACCTTGTTCTCTGATTACCCAAGATTTTCATGACCCAAAGGTACTATCTAGATATAACATGGCTTACAAGACCCAGAGAGGCCTCATACAAGCCACTTAGATATAATAGTCCAGATTATAGAAAATAATAAGGAAT
>JAJJBR010002721.1:0-16877 GCA_022817965.1 Solanum lycopersicoides
TGACTCGCGATTCATGATCTTCCGCGATGCATGAATATTGACTCGCGATGCATGATCTTCGCGATGCATGAATATTGACTCGCGATGCATGATCTTTCGCGATGTATGATCTTCCGTAATGCATGAATATTGACTCGCGATACATGATCTTCCGCGATGCATGAATATGACTCGCGATGCATGATCTTCCGCGATGCATGAATATTGACTCGCGATGAATGATCTTCCGTGATGCATAAATATTGACTCGCGATGCATGATCTTCCGCGATGCATGAATATTTGCTCTTGATGTCATCCTTGGTACCAAAAGAAGATGGTGCTTCAATTGAGCAACATAGTGATCTTCTGGATAATCATGTTGTCTCAATTGACAATAAAGGTAAACTGACTTCCAGATAGTATATCGTCTTGATTGAAAATAAAATAAATGACCCTTCCGGGTAATGTATTGTCTTGATCGACAATAAAATAAATAAACCTTTCGGGTAATGTATAATATCATATCTGACATTATGATGCAAATGACGTCCTTTACGGAAACCGTAAACACTTTCCTTGCTTGATTCACCTTCGAATCTAGCTGGACGTTCTATAGACTTCGTGTTGTTGGAAATTGATCGAAATAAACAAATCATATTCCCAAGTCCCTAGTATAAGCAATAAAATTATTCTTGCGTCTACAGGGACAACGTTAATTTGGGAGAGATTTCTCCTTCCTCAACTCCTCCATATTCATCGATCAGAGGAATTTGCTAATTTTTGAGCAATATTATAAGCCTGCATCCACAGAAAAATCATAAGTTTTAAAACGGACTGATCTGTGTCGATTCTTCAGTTGTCTTCTCTTTGTCCTGCTATCTCCAATTGATCTTCCTGATCCCCAACTCTTGATAGACAAGACAAATATTTCATGCCAAAACAAATGAAACATAAAAGGAAATATTTTAGAAAAATAAATTTTTGAGAAGTAATATTTTTAAAAGGGTACTGCCAAATGTCATGTCACGTCAGGCTTAGCGAACTTCTTTGAGTTTGGGTGCTCGGAGGTTTATTCGCTCGGGAGTATTCACAATCGCTCCAGGCCGTCGATAAACCCATGTTGAAATTTTGAGGCTATCCTCAAAATTTCTGTCCCAGTTACAAGTTTTGTTTATCTTTCAACTGTCATTGAGTAAATCGCAAAATTTTGAGATCCCCTCAAAAATTCTGTCCTAGTTGCAAATCTTAAAATATCTTCAGCCTTGGCTTGTTGAGGAAAGATCTTCTTCTCAAGAATTTTTGAGTCCCTCTCAAAAATTCTGTCCCAGTTTCTATTGTAAAGAGGAATAGAAATCTTACAGGAGATATGACCGAACCCTTGTGGCGCCTACGTATCCCGTTGAGGCAGGAATCAGGTCAAACGTAGTTCCCTTCTCAAAGCTAACAAAATAAGAAATACAAAGAAAACCGACCGAGGCCGACATAGGCCGCCTACGTATCTCATTCTTGAGAATTCAGGTCAGACGTAGTTCATTACAAGAGGGATAAAAATTTAAAACAAAGCAAATACAAGCAAATGAACAATTACAAGAAAATAGTAGAACACAAACCGAATCTTCACACGTAGTATCTCTTGACAGCATCTGAGTTGATCGGTTTTGGCCACGCGGTCCCATCCATCTCTGACAGGACCAATGCACCTCCAGATAATACTTTACGAACCACGTAGGGTCCTTGCCAATTTGGTGCAAATTTTCCTTTGTACTCGTCTTGATGAGGAAAAATGCGCTTGAGGACCCATTGATCGATTTCAAAAATTCTGGCTCTGACTCTCTTGTGGAAAGCACGAATCATTCTCTGTCGATATAGTTGACCATGACAAACGGCAACCATTCTCTTTTCATCGATCAAGGTTAACTGATCAATTCTCTTGTTAACCCATTCAGCATTACTTAGCTCAGCTTCTTGGATAATTCTCAAGGAGGGTATCTCAACTTCGGCAGGTATGACTGCTTCTGTTCCATACACTAACAAGTATGGAGTAGCTCCAGTCGACGTTCGGACAGTCGTTCGATAACCCAATAAAGCATATGGTAACATTTCATGCCAACCTCGATGATTGTCGATCATTTTCCTCAAAATCTTCTTGATGTTGTTGTTGGCAGCCTCTACAGCTCCATTCATTTGCGGACGATAAGCGGTTGAGTTTCGGTGAGTAATCTTAAATTGCTCACATATCTCTCTCATCAAGTGACTGTTGAGATTTGCACCGTTGTCTGTAATAATGGATTCTGGTACTCCAAATCTGCATATCAGATTGTTGCGAACAAAATCAGCTACAACTTTCTTGGTTACCGACTTGTAAGAAGCTGCTTCCACCCACTTGGTGAAGTAGTCAATGGCAACCAAGATGAATCTATGTCCGTTAGAAGCGGCTGGCTCTATCGGACCGATGATATCCATACCCCAAGCTACAAACGGCCAAGGCGAACTCATAGCATTAAGTTCGTGAGGAAGAACTCGTATCAAATCGCCATGTACTTGACACTTATGACACTTCTGCACAAACTTGCAACAATCATTCTCCATAGTCATCCAAAATAACCGACTCGAAGGACTTTCCTTGCCAAGTGAGCCCATTCATATGCGTTCCACAAACTCCAGCATGTATTTGTTCAATAAGATTCGCGCTTCAACAGCATCGACACATCTTAGAAGACTCAAATCCGGAGTTCTCTTATAAAGGACTTCTCCACTTAGAAAGAAATTGAGAGCCATGCGGCGTATCGACTTCTTTTGGTTGGATGTTGCATCTTCAGGATAAGTTCCAGACTCCAAATACTTCTTTATATCAAAATACCAAGGCAAACCGTCAGGTTCTGCCTCAACATGTGAACAATGAACTGGATGTTCTCTCAACTCTATATCCAGTGGGTCGATATAGTCAGTATCTGGATGTTTAAGCATTGACGCGATGGTGGCAAGGCATCGGCCAACTCATTCTGTATCCTAGGAGTATGTCTGAACTCGATCTTACGAAATCTCTTGCATAACTTCTGTACATACTGTACGTACGGTATAATCTTTGGGTTCTTCACGGCCCATTCTCCTTGAACTTGATGAATCAACAAGTCTGAATCTCCAATGACGAGCAACTCGTAGACATTCATGTCAATGGCCATTTTTAAACCAAGATACAAGCTTCATACTCAGCCATGTTATTCGTGCAATTAAATCGAAGCTTAGCTGCACAGGGTAGTGCTGGCCAGATTCTGACACTAAGACTGCCCCAATACCTTTTCCCTGGTGATTTGCTGCTCCATCAAAAATAATCTCCAACCAGGATATGCTTCAGAAATATCTTCACCCACAAATGACACTTCTTCGTCATGAAATAAGTCTTGAGCGGTTCATATTCTTCATCAACAGGGTTTTCTGCAAGTTGATTAGCCAAGGCCTGTGCCTTTATTGCCTTCTGAGTCACATACACAATATCAAATTCACTCAACAACATTTGCCATTTAGCTAACTTTCCTGTTGGCATCGCCTTCTGGAAGATATACTTCAATGGGTCCATTCTGGAAATGAGGTATGTAGTATAAGAAGACAAGTAATGCCTCAATTTCTGAGCAAGCCAAGTCAAAGCACAACATGTTCTCTCCAACAGAGTGTAACGAGACTCATATGGGGTAAACTTTTTGCTTATGTAATAGATAGCTCTTTCCTTCTTCCCTGTCTCATCGTGTTGACCGAGCACGCATCCGAATGCACTATCTGATACGGACAAATATAGCAACAAAGGACTCCCTTCTCGCGGAGGGACCAATACTGGCGGATTTGACAAATATCTCTTGATAGCATCAAAAGCAGTCTGACACTCTTCAGTCCACTTCGTCGGAGCGTCTTTCTTCAACAACTTGAAGATAGGCTCACACACCACGGTTGATTGAGCTATGAATCGACTAATGTAGTTCAACCTCCCTAAGAAACTCATCACCTCTTTTCTCGTCTTCGGCGGAGGTAACTCTTGAATTGCTTTAATTTTAGAAGGATCGAGCTCTATACCCCTTCTACTGACTATAAATCCCAACAACTTGCCGGCTGGAACTCCAAAAGCGCATTTGGCGGGATTTAATTTCAAGTTGTAACGACGCAAACGATCAAATAAATTCTTCAAATGCATCAAGTGGTCTGAACTCTCGCGGTACTTGATTATGACGTCATCTACATACACCTCAATCTCCTTATGAATCATGTCATGAAATATGGTCGTCATAGCCCTCATATAGGTAGCACCAGCATTCTTGAGGCCAAATGGCATCACTCTGTAGTGATATACACCCCACGGTGTAATAAAAGCTGTCTTTTCCGCGTCTTCTTCATCCATCAAAATTTGGTGATAACCTGCATAACAGTCCACAAATGACTGCATCTCATGTTTGGCACAGTTGTCAATCAAAATATGAATATTCGGCAACGGAAAATTATCCTTCGGGCTAGCCTTGTTGAGATCTCTATAGTCAACACAAATCCTGATTTTCCCGTCCTTTTTGGCGACCGGAACGACGTTGGCCAACCAGGTTGGATATTGTGTTACTTCCACCAGTCGGGACTCTATTTGCTTGGTGATTTCTTCCTTAATCTTCAAACTCAGTTCAGGCTTGAATTTTCGAGTTTTTTGCTTCACCGGCTCGAACCCTGGGTTAATCGGTAGCTTATGAGATACAACATCGGTACTCAACCCTTGCATATCACCGACTTCCCAAACAAACACATCACTATATTCGGCAAGCAAGTGAACCAGGCTCTCCTTCTGAACCTCATTTAGGTGGATGCTGATTTTAACCTCTTTGACACACTCTTGGTTGCCCAGGTTTACCGTTTCAGCTTCTTCTAAATTTGGTTTATACTGATTTTCAAACTGACGAAATTCCTTGGCAATATACTCTGGTTCCTCACTTTCCTCTCCGTAATCATCAACCTCGTCATCACCTGTCTCATTTTGTTCATTCAGCTCGTGACACGACATGACATTGGCAGGTTTAAAATTTACCTTACTGAAACCATAAATAAACGAAGTTAGAAAATCAAAGCAGGACAGATGATTAAATAAACCAAATTAAAAAAATAAAAGAGGCTTTCATAAAAATTGAAAAACAATGCAAACTTTGGCCATGGCAGAGCCATATTGCCTTTTTGAACATCACGACGGGAATTTAAAAGTTCAAATAGTTAAAATGCAAAATGGTGGGTCTCGGGCCTCTTCCGGACTACCACCGATTAAAACATGCATAAAACGATGCCCTTCTACCAAGGAGTTCGGGAGACCAGGATGGGCGTGGAGGTCCAGTTCTGCAGCGTCTCTCCGGGCTCAGCATCACGGAATCCTGTCAGCTCGACCTCTTCTTCAATAATAGCATCTATCTCTTCAAAAAGGCCACAGATTCCTTCCCCCAGGTTCTCCTCCTCTGCATGCTCACGAACTGGGAATGATTGATATAGATGAGGGATTGGTTTAGCTAATGCTTGATCATTCTTCTTTTTCAGCTTCAAATCATCATCTGTGGGGACGTACCCCAAACCATATCTAGCTCCTTTGACGGGGACCGGAACAGGCTCAATAATTCCTTGGGAATTTCTTCCCAATCCAACACCTGGTTCAAAACCATTCTGCAGCATCACAGTGGCTATCATCTTATACACGGCAGGCATATGAGGCTGTGGGGCCAAATCCTCACCAGTGGCATTTACCAGCTCCACTGTATAGAAATCGGTACCCCGAGACACTTCATCAATAATCGGCGCCTGTCTACCAGAGCGATTCCCTTCACCATGAATAACCAACTCTTCATTTCTCCAAACGAGCTTCATCATCTGATGCAAAGTAGAAGGCACAGCTCCAGCCATATGAATGAAAGGCCTTCCCAGAAGAAGGTTGTAACTTGTATCAATATCTAAGACTTGGAACTGTGTGCTGAACTCTGCCGGACCCACTTGGATGACCAGATTTACCGCTCCCAAGGTATCTCTTTGGACCCCATCAAAAGCCCTTACGTTGACTTGGTTTTGCTCCAACTTTCCCAAGTCAAAACGTAACTGCTTCAGTGTCGACAATGGACAAATATTTAAGCCGGATCCGTCATCTACCAAGACACGATTTATGACCTTCTCACGACATATCACAGTGATGTGTAGCGCCTTGTTATGTGACCTCCCTTCAATAGGCAGCTCATCGTCACAAAAGCTGATTCGGTGCCCTCGAATAACTTGATGAATCATGGCAGCCACGTTATCACTACTTGTACCTGAGGGTACGTATGTGTCATCGAGAGCTTTCATTAAGGCCCGCCTATGTGATTGAGAGCTCATCAGCAGGCCCATACGGAGATCTGAGCCGGGTCTTCTCTAATGTTTGACGATGGAATAATCCTTTGGTTGCATCCTTCTCCAAAATTCTTCCGCTTCTCCCTCGCTTATCGGCCTCTTAGCCTGGTCCTTCTTCTGTCCTCCGAGAGCAAGCTCGTCAGGAGTGTAACACCTTCCAGACCTGGTCATGCCTTGAGCAGCAGCGGTTTCAATAACAAACTTAGGTTTGACGAGAGTTTCTGACGGCACCAAGGCAACAGCCTTTGTAGGTGTCAAAATAACGAACTCTCTTCTTTCTTTGACGCTTAAAGAAGCGACAGCCCTTTCCAAGTCCTCATGCACAATGGGGGTAATCATCTTTGTTCCACACCCGTCTTCATCCGTTTCAATCATATTAACATTGCCACCTCCATGATTCGGCAACGGGTTTGTATTGACATTTGGCGCCGCCGGTTGGAGAGAAACTACCTCCTGATCGATCAGATCCTGGATTTTGTGCTTAAGATTGATACAATCTTCTGTGTCATGTCCAACACTGTTGGAATGATAAGCACATCTTTGATCTGGCTTGTAGAACTTTGAATTGACATCCACAGGCTTGGGCCCCACAGGGTGGATGTATCCAGCCGCGGCTAGTCTCTCAAATAGTTTGGTCCGGCTTTCAGCAAGTGCAGTGAAGTTCCTTGGGGGCCTTTTTTCAAATCTGGGTCGGGAAGGGTCATAACCACTTTGCTGAGGGGGAGGCACCTGCTGATAATTTCGGGTATTCGGACGAGGAGCTTGGCTTCTCGGATAAGGGTTTGTTTGATAATTTGGCGATGGAGCTTGGTAATTCGGGAGAGGGTTTTGATATAATGGAGCTTGGACTTGATAAACGGGTGATGGTGCTCGGTAGCTCGACTGTACATTGGCACAGTTGGGAGCAATATTCTGATAAGGGGATGGAATCTGGTAAGGTTGAGGGTAATTTGGGTATATAGGGGAAAGATTTTGGAGATTAAAGGGTGGACTCTGGTACAACGGAACTTGAGCGTTTGGATAGGTGGGGGTAGTATTATGGTTATTGGGATGATTGGATTGCGGGTAGTAGGCTTGGTGAGATTTTGGGGAAGGCCTGGAACGATCTTGGGAATGTGACGAGTTTCTGGGGGGTTTTCTTCCCCCATACGAGACAGCGGCAACTTCCTCTCTTTTCTTCTTCAACAACCCTGAAGACCCAGGTGATGCGGCTACACGGGCTATTTTCCCTGTTTTCAAACCGTCTTCAATAGTCTCACCGATCTTCACTATTTCAGCAAACTTCGCTCCAACGAGCAACATAATTCTGTCATAATATTCGGGTTCTTGCACCCGCACGAACACTTCAACGATTTCCTTTTCAGACATGGGCGGTCTCACTCTCGCCGCTTCCTTCCTCCATCTATAGGCGAATTCTCTGTAGCTCTCAGTAGACTTCTGCTTCATCTTCTCCAAAGAGTAGCGATCAGGAACGATTTCTACATTATAAGCAAATCGCTCGATGAAGTCTTTTGCCAGAGCATTCCAGCTGGGCCATTGTCGAGTTTCGTGCGAGGTGAACCATTCAAGAGCTTCTCCACACAGACTTCGGCTGAAAAGCCGCATCAGCAAAGCTTCGTCCCTTCCAACTCCCACGAGCTGGTCACAGTAGGCTCTTAGATGGGCCATAGGGTTGCCCACTCCTCCGAAGGTATCAAACTTCGGGATCTTGAAACCTTCTGGAAGGTCCAGACTCGGGTGAATGCATAAATCTTCGTAGTTAAGTCCAGTAGCATCGGGGACGCATTGAAGCTCTTTCATGGCCTTCTTGATCTCCTCTTTTATGTCTACTTTTGCTTCTTCTTTTGCCCTCCACTCTCTTTCCTGTTCCTCATAGTGGTCCAACTCAGAACCGTGCACGTCGTGCTCAGCGTGGACAGGGATTTGGAAAGTGGTTCTTTTAGGCAAGGGTGGAGCTATGGAAGGACTCTGGGCGTTTTGAGCAGCTTGGTAATTTTGGGGGTAAGTCTGAGGGTTGGTGTTTTGATTTAAATGATGGTGGGATGCCTGAGGATTAGAAGTGTTCTGATTAAGATTTTGACTTTGATTTTACGGTGGTGGAGCGGATTGAGGTTGGGTATTTTGAAGATGAGAAGGCATTTGGGGGTGGTTATTCTAAGGAGGTGGTGGAGTTTGATAAGATGCGGAAGCATATTGGGGGTTTTGGGTAGTTAGGTCTATAGTAGGGGGATTCTGAGCGAGCGGCATGATCTGGGATGGATCCACGTTCGAGGAAGGAAAGTAGATAGGAGGCCTTCCTTCTGTAGCAAAATTTGGCGGAGGCAGATCCGACCTTCTTTGCAATTCTACCCTCATCTCCGCGATCTGCTGCATCAGTTGCAGAATTAACTCGTTTTGGTCTGCTATGGTAGGTTGAGCCACCACAACATCAGTAAGACCAACTTCCTCGCTATTATCTCCCATAACTGTCTTTCCTTTGTCAGAACTTTGCTCTGGGAAGGAATCTGCGGGACCTTTTGATCTGGTGAAGTAAGGATGATCTGCCAGCTTAATCGACACAGATCAGTTCAAAATACCTGAGGAGGAAAACAACTCAAAGGCAGATTTGTCAGTTTGGACTCAGAATACAAAACACATAATATCACACATAGAGCAGGTAATCACACAGGTTGCTATGTTTGAGGATATCTTCAACCCACGAGTAAGGCTGAAAACAGATTTTTTACAAGCAGGAATTTGCTTGCTCTTTTAGTTTTACACTATCTCAGAAAGGCCAAATCGCGTTGAGCTAAGGTCTTCTTGCAGTCGCTTTCTGACGTCCGTTGATCTGATCTTTGTATCCTCTTGTAATATGAAAAGAACGAATGAATTTTTTTTTTTAAAAGATAGGGGCCGGGCCTTGAAAGGCTGCCTACGTATCTCACAAGGAGAAGTCAGGCCCAACGTAGTTCGAGTTCGGGATAAAATATTTTCATTCATTCTTTCATTACGGTTACAAGGAAATTGAAAGACAACATTGAAATTCTTAAAAGATAACATGATGATGACACGTTAGTCATTTCTTTTCTTGTTGCAGCGTCACTCTCTTCCTTTCAGACGACTCAGAAATGGAGGCTTGTAGACGATTTCCTCACCGTCGTCCTCCTCAGTCAATTCGGGGTGAGCGTTGTCGGGACCACTATTGGCCCCTTGCTCACGGATAGAGCATTTTCCGCGCATTTTCTGAAGTTTGTCTATCATGTCATGGTGGGACGCCTTGTTCTTCTTCCTTAATGCCGACATCCTTTCTTTCATAGCGATGAATTCCGTCATTTCCGCTTTCAGTTCTTCATCTAGTGACACATTTTTGGCCAACAAACTCGCGGTTTCTGAATCTATTTCTGCTTCTCTTGCCTCTCTTTCTTGAATCTGTAATCGAAGCATGTCCAATTTTTGGCTTAGATCCACTGTTTCTTCCTCAATACTTTTCTTCCTCTTTTCTTTTGACATCAATTCTTCGTCCAGTGTCGCAGTCGCAGCTTTGTAGAATGACGTGGCAACTTCGACCCTAAGCCCCTCCTCTCTGACCTCTTGAATCTTTCGTGTGATTTGTTCTATCTTTCTTTGTAACTCCTCTCCAGTGAGCCTCATCTGGATATTCTTACCCTTATCCATAACAGTGATTTGCTTTTCTGAAGACAATAGAGTAATGTTTAGGATTTGTCGTATGAGAGATATCTTTTGAGTGAGAAACTTAAGACTCGGGAAATTTTGGTCGGACATTTTTGTAACAGTGACTTGTTTGTAATTTCTGGATAGGTAAGTTTTACGATATCTCATTCATAGCAACATAACACATAAGCAGTTAAACACACATATATCGCGTCCTAAACATGCTTGTGACCTTTTATGCAAGGGTGGGCCTAACGAATTGAAGGATGCATATGCTTTTTTAAACCCGATTTATTATCCCCAAATACTTCATTAATAGCATCCAAAATGTCTGACAAACATAAAAGAGAAATAGTCCTGAAAATAAATTACAAAACAAGTACAAATAAAACAGTCCCACGCAGGGGATGGTAAATTCAGGCCTCATGGCATATCTGTTCGCCCAGAGATGATCTCTCGCCAATCGAGCTCCTTCTTGGTGTCTGAACCCCTCTATCGACTGAATCTGTTGTTCCATGATATCATCTAACCTGTCATGCACTGTCTGGCTCTTCGTAGTTCTTGTTTCAATGAGCTATGACTTTGGCGTCTTTCTGAGTGACGACGTTGATGCTCTAATTCACTCCTATCAAACTTCTCTTGAAGGCGGTGGAGTCGGACTTGATGTTTGGCTCCAACATCGGCAATAATGTGAGGAACGTTTGGACCAGGCTCAATAGTTCCAGCGAGACTCTTTTTAAACCATTCTTTGTACCCCCGAACATTCTGGACGAAAACCTATCTGGTACAGGCTCACCCAACACTCTTCGAGATCTCCACATCCTACGCATGTCTTCAGCAAATGCAACTCGCCCATTCTCGTGGTCAGTTACGAACTTCTTTCATATTCGCAATCTGGGTAACTCTTGTTTCCCTCCTAGTTGCCTTAGGACTCGACAGGAGCATATGGTCTAGTCCCTCTTAACCCAGCAAATACCAAGGGACTTTTTCTGTTCGAAACCACCATGTTTTTAGTTACCACCAGTCTGTCTATGACCACTGTACGTCTTCTTCTCTCAGCCCTCGAAGCCTCGGATACCAAAAACTCTCCCTCCAGTCTTGTTGCAACGATTGTGATACAACCACCAATCATGACCATGTAGCTCGTCGGACCGTCTTAGGGATCTGGTTCTTTTGGGTTATGAGTCTTGATTAAATGTCGCATCATCCACCACTGTAGTATCAGATTACACCCTTGAAAGAAACGTTCTCCGTTCTGACACTTGTCTAAAGCCCTGTAGATGTCGGCCAGAATCATAGGCGCTAAAGTGTAGTACTTTGTTGATGTTTTGTAATCCACTCCATAGAAAATGGCATGAGTGACCATAAATACACTAGGATGAATAGTGTATTTTGGCCCTGGAGGGAAAACCATCATTCCGAGCAAACATATCGCAAATGCGAGGGGACGCGTCTCTTTCCATTTCTCTTTGAGACGAACTCGTCTTTATGTTTCTCATAAGCCCTTGCACGCCCAAATCGATAATATAACTTTCTGAATGGTATATTTGGACCAGGGAGCTTGTCCATCCATTCAGCTTTAACCAATGACAACTTTTCTTTAATTTGGGCGAAATCCCATATTACGGGATTTAGAAGATCTGTATCTGGATGTCGCTTCCTTTTGTTGCACATGGCGACACTTTCATAGCTGATAAGGACTTCTTCAATAGTTGGCGTCAACTCTACTTCCCCGAACCGAAAAACCATGTTCTCGCTATCCCAGAATTTCACCATTGTTCCAATTAAGCCAGGCCAAGCATTCATCTCTAGCAGCGACGGAAGGTAACCTATGTGTTTCTGAACGATCATTTTGTCGTCGTTGTTAATGAACCTCCACCATACTTTGAGGAAAGGGTCGGGGATAGTAACCATTCTTGTTTTCAAAGGCTCGTGTGTCGGATTCATCCTACAAGAGTAGCAGGCAAAATTTGTCAACCCCCACCCCCATAGACAATAAATTGTTTTAAAAACACATATGCATCCTTCAATCAACACGTAAGCATGATTGTCTGTTTTTGGCAATTTAGGGCCAAGTAGACACAAGGTAGGCTTCTAATGGGCCCAACACGCCTTGGGTGTTGGGTCATCTTAGTTCAAATGCTCCTAAAATTGGGATTTGGCTCGGCTCTACGCTAGTTTACTATGAGTGGCTTTCGAAAAGACCGGGAACCCAAACGGACAATTTGGGCTGAAACTCGCGACAACCATTGGACGCCTAACGAACCAATAAATTGCCGCTAATTTCGAAAATGGTGAGTATAAAAAGTCCGGCTGCGGTTCCGCAAACCGTCCTTTAATATACTATACATATATATTGGAAATATGCCATGATATGCAACAATTCAAAAAATAAACTAAACAATTAAACAATTTATCACAAATAGCCAAATAATGTTAGTTTTAAGGTTAGAATCCTCCAAATCTCCAGCAGAGTCGCCATTTCTGTTTTAATCGGGAAAAAAAAATATTTTAAGTTTTTTCGACTTTTTTGGTCGCCACTTAATTTTTAAGGAAAATCAAGAAAACTAGCATTTTCAAAAGACTTAAACAGATAAAATCATTTGAAAATATTTCAAGGGGGTTCGGGATTCCTATTAACGTCTTAGGAAGGTTTTAAAGGCACCTGAGACGTTCCGCTAACCTACGGTTATCCAACAACTAACATAGTTTGGCTAAAAAATTGTTTTAACTTGATTTGAGAATTTATTAGAATGGAAAGTTTAAAATACTAACTTATTTTCTAAGTGAATTATTTGCAAAAGTTATTAATTTTTTTAGTTGATAAAACATTTAATGCGTTTTGCGGGGATTCGAATTTTCTAACCTTTAGAACTAACGACAAATAAAATCGATAAAATAATGAAAGCAAGTAAAGAGAAAGAGGGAAAGAGATTTGGGTCCAATTCCGGGTTTTCTGTCCGCCTTGACCGGATTTTGGACCCACCTGTTTTGGGTTTTGACCATTTTGTACCTGTCCTAAACTCTAGTAACATAATACAATAATACGAAAATAAAAAGAAAAGGCGACCAAGGGCTTAGGCCCATTACAAATAAAATATAAAATATGAAAAATATAGGATCCTCTAATCCCGCTTCTTCGGCTATCTTCAATCTTCATGCTAGTTCAATTTCAAGAATCTGCCCATCGAATTTTATGGCTTGAATCAAAAAGATGGAATCAAGCCTTTATGGCTTTCTCGAAATGCGGGGAGAGATGAGAGTTCCTGTCAAACTCGGACATATTTTTTCATGCAAGACCAAAGGACAAAGGATTAAAATAGGCAAAGCTCAACATATATTGAAAATAAGCTGAAGCTACATGATATTTCAAAATAGCAAACCAAAGTCGATACTTCACAGAAGGCAAGTCACTTAGAGATAAAGACCAAATATATCCATAATCACAAATATTAATAACATGTTAGATATTTCAATAAAATCTTTACAGCATTAGAATTAAATAACACACCGCCAATTGTTCAGAACATGCTTGATAAGAAAAATTGGTGAACAATTGATATTATTTGTTATTCCCACAAATACCTAATAGATGATTAGCGGGACTCTAAACACATAATAAACTAAATAAATAACAATGTATAAAGACATCTATAGTAGTAAATTCACAGGTTGTCGATAGGCGATAGAACAACTAAAATAACTAGTAAAATACATATCAAACTTAAAATTTCAAAATAATAATAATCACACTAATACTAACAAATTATCAAATCTACTAGTCCCAACTAATCCTATACCAGGGTCAAATAAACGGGGTGAAATCATGCATATACTAATGAGGAGATTAAAATTCTTAACTAGCAAAAATGACTTCATCATGGCATGGAAAACCATAACGGAGAACTATCATTTAAGCATGTCTAAATATAATTATCAACCCGTGATTTAACGTAAAGAAAACTAACAACAAAATAAGACTACATGGAAAGCTCCTAAGTTAGCAGGCAATTCAATTTATAGTTAAAGAAAAGGATGAATAAGATAATCTTCTTCTTCTTTTTTCCGAATGTAGCAAGGATAAATTTATAGACAAACAAAAAAAAAATGCAAAAAACATTAAACTTCCAGCTTCATGCTTGACATATGAAATTCACAAAGAAAAATAACGCAGATGGAAAAGGACAGAACTCATTTTCTCACTTGAGTTTGGCCAACACTTGTGTGCTTACCATTTGTTAAGATTTAAAAGGGTAAAAAATGAATGTCGCACATATTTCAAATAGGAATGAGAACGACGAATTCCTTACTACACTCGCTGATCAAAAGACGAAAATCATGTAGCCAAACCAGTAACGATTATAACCCACATAGCTTGTACATACAGTGACTATATTCCTATGGCAAATAATAACATTATGACGAAAAAGAAAACCAGTTGTACCAACACATACTCAAAATAAAAAAAATCGATTTTGGATAACTTAATGTTCAAAGAGGCTACAGATAACATGCCACTAATCCTTACTGCAACATACTCGAGACAAACGAACACAAAGGCCATTCGACAAACAAGGCGAGAATCCGACCAAATTTACATGTTCAAAACCAAACAGAATTGGAAAGTCAGTGACAATACAAATCCAATCGCCTATTACATTGCCTACATCCATTCATACCAGCCTAAACGAATAACTCGAGTAAGAAGAGAAATGAATGAAGACTTTAGACGAGATGAACTAGCAAGGGAAGGATATACTCTAAGCACACAAGAAAAGTGCAAAAAACAGAACACGGAGTTAGACTAAAATGACTCGTCACAAGACACAACACAGTAAAAGGGTCATAGCGTCTTTGAACACACAACCTTAGTAGCGATATTAAAGGAACTCTAGATGCTGAAAGACCTCGAGATACAGACCATGAATAATCAAACAAGCAAGCTTGAAATGAGAGCTAACAAGATTAATCCCGAGATACGCATAGAAGCAGTGAAGCTCGTCATGAAAAGGTAAAATCTAGAACTATAATAATAGTAGATAATGAATTCGCTAACGAAACACAGGTACAACATATACTTATGTCAAAAGCTTCATAACTGGCAGCAACAACACAAATCTCTAAAGTACTGGAAGATGCCACTTCAAAAATACAGAGGATGAGAAAATTATACCCAGGAGAAAGTGTTACCTTTTTTAAGGCAGCGAGACTGAGATGGCTAACGAGCTTGGAGAAGCTTGACTTTCGACCAACGAAGTGTGACTCCGAAAAAAAATGTTTGATAAACAAACAGAAAAAATGAAGTAGAGATTTGAATAAAATCCCTTTTACTACCTCTGCCTCTTAGAGTATTTTGTTTCGTGACTCAACTAATCTTCCTTAGACTTTGTGTATACTTTCTTTATCGGAGAATCCAACTCTAAGAAAATTCTAAAATCTCGACCAAAGGCTCTAAAAAAAATTCGATCCCCCCCCCTCTTTGATGAACATGAAACGATTATATATAGAAAAGGACTAGGGTTTCGAGTTCTTGGAGGAAAAGGAGTGAAAAACCGGATTAGCCCTTAGTCCCCAAATAAAAATTGAATTTCGAATCTTTTTTACAAATTTGGAGAAACCACTTTTCTCTGAGAAATTCGTCCTCATCCCAGAAGAGGAAAGGGGAACGGACGACTCTGATCAATCATCCGTCCTTGGAGCGACGTGGAGTGATCTCAAGCCGTCGAGGACGACTTCCGCGTGCCGCGAGGAAGAAACCGCAGGTCTGTCATGGCCAAAGCATTTTGCAGGAGAGTACAAGGCTGCAGAAAGAGACGTTGAGCTCGTACGAGTCACGCGCCAATGGCTACGTCTCTCAACGCGCAATCAATCGCTGAGCTTGGACGCTATGCTGCTTCCGTCGTCCTTTGGAAGAAGGCGCATATGCGGGTCGGTTCGGGTATTATAACGGGCTGGGTATTTTGAATTGGAAGCAGGGGAATTGGGATTATGGATTGGATAAAGGGTAGATGGGCTTACTGGAAAATTGAAATGGGATGAGAGGAATCAAGTGGGCTGGGAATGTTTTCGGTGGGCTGAGGGAAATCAATTGTAATCCGACAATTAAGACTAGATAAAGTTTGGTAAACCAAAATAACGATTTAGCGGAAATTGTATTCAATTTAGAGAATTAGGCCAAAATATGAACAAGACGAATTAATAATTAACTAACTTACGAGTTTTCTTAATTTTAACAAGATAAAATAGTTAACTTAATTATAACTAAGAACTCAAAACGTAAGATATTAATTTAGGCAAAATTGCTTTAATAAGGTACTAAGTAAAACCGGAATCCTTTTGAGACGATTTTCAAAGATTTATACTAGACCAACTATGTAGAATTATATAAGAAAAATATATTAATTAAATTATAACAAGATGAACTAAAATTTAACTATAACCAAGGGTTCAAACTACAAGCTACCAAATTTAAAAAATCGTTAAATAAAACTAAATCCTTTTGGGACGATTTTCGGATATTTTATAAAATAAATTAATTATATACAAACATGTAGAATATATATTATTTAGAAATTATATTAAAAAAAATTGAACTAAAAGTACTTTAGGAATGACTTGAAAGTATTGAAATCTAATAAAGTTCACTATTTCACTCGTTTGAAATTTAAGAAACTCGTTAATTAATTATTATTGGGGAGGAAAAAATTGGGTGTCAACACATGTCTTATCTCAACTAACAGGTGCACTTTCATTCTTACGTACATTTAGTGTAAATATGCTTCAACGTATTTTGTACAATAATTGAATTAAGTCAATATACATTATGAGATTTAAAATGATAATTATTTTTTTTTAAAAAAT
>JAJJBR010002722.1:0-22241 GCA_022817965.1 Solanum lycopersicoides
GACGTATGCAAAAGGCAGTGGTAACTTCTTCTTTGAATCATGATCTTGAACTTTGTACTTCAAACCTAAAGATTACTATATTTGGTTGCTTTCAGTTTGTATCTACAAATTAATATGGTGCAACTCTTCCAAGTTTCGGTTACTTCAGTTTAAATGGTTCAAATGTATTCCTGACATTTCTTTTCTGTTCCTTATGTCTCTGGAGTTCTCCCCGAACTTCTCCGTACTTTCTGCTCCTGGTGCTATAACTAATCTTGCAATTTAGCAATCTGTTAAATTGAAAAAGATCATGTGGTTAATTGTTGAAGAGTGATACTTAATTAGCAACAGACTGTCTTAACTTCTTTTTAGACATATTAAATGCATCTTAGAAATTGTAACATGAAAATGGTCATGGATGCAGCTTGTATTGGTCTCGATTCTTTTCTTGGCTTGGGCTATGATAAAGACGTGATTATAGAGAAGGCGGACAGTGCAGCTGCTATTATACACAAGCTGATCAGATCACCGAACCTGAACAGCTTTATCTCAAATATGCTCATGACATACTTGGCGTGGTTGCACTTCTTGGAGAGGTTCGGACCCACAAGCTTAGCAGGTCGGTGCTGGTATCCTTTTCTTTAAAATGAAGTATAAGAACTTCCTTGTCTATATGGATGCAACTGAGTGTGTTTTCTTCCCTTAGCATGCTTTCAACATATCTTGGAGAAGATCAGATGCTTGCTGTAGTATGCAAATCCCGTGCAGCTGCCAGAGCTCTTGAAAATTATCAAATGGATGGAAATGTGAATTGCGCCAGTGCTCTTGACATATTAGCAGCTATGCTTGGAATTTCCATCAAGGGTTGATATTTCGTTATATGCCTCGAGGAGATAAGGTAAACCTTTCTTTCTCTGGTTTACTTTATACTAAATGATGTCAATTGTTAGGATTTTCGGTTTCTCGATCCAGTTGACAAATCATGTTTCAACCATGATTGGTCAGTGCTCTCTGAAAAAAAATAAAATGTGTAAGGTCCTTGCTTTCTTATTTCAGGTCATATAAGCGAGTAGTCAGCAGTGATCCCCAAAGAGAACTTGCTATTCCACAGCCTACTTTATCAAACAGAGAAACTCCCCCAGGCTTTTTGGGCTATGCGGTTAATATAATATTCCTTCCTGTAGAATATTTGCAGTTTAGAACTGCTTCAGGTCATGGTCTCCGAGAGACATTATTTTATCGTCTGCTTGGTAAGCTTCAAGTCTATAAGTCTAGAGAGCAACTTTACATGGCAAGTTACTGCATAGAAGATGGTGCGGTTTCCCTGGATGGTGGAATGATGACAGGATATGGAGTTATATCTGCATATGTTGGATCTGAATATGTACTTTTATTTTCCCACTTCTCTATCATTTATTTGTTTCTCACAAAGATGAGTAGATTTTGCATGAATAATTTTTGTCCGTCTTTATTTTCTTCAGGGAACCATACATTCTATTTCCAGTCATCTGTCTGGAAAGACAGTTACTCCTCTCACCTGAGAAAGACGATAATTATTACTAAGGTTCTGAAAATAAGGAATCTTCCAATGGGCAGCACGAGGAGGAGACCATTGAACAAATCTTAAGTTTTGATAAATCTGCAGCTGCCATCTGTGTCCAACTGCAAAAGCGTACTGGAGCTCAGTACTCGAATTCCATTTATGAAGGACATAATTGGAATTGTTACTTTGCTTGGGAAGGTTTATGATGATAATCTCAGCAGGTTAGCTTTACCAAAATTTAGATAATCTCAACAGGTTAGTTCAAATAGCATCCAGTAATTGTTGGTGTTATCTACAAATTAAAAAATAGATAACGTAGAAAAAAGAATAAGCTGTTCTATGAGTCCACTTTCTATGCTAGATTTCTACAGCCATGTTCAAGAGATTATAGCACTCGTTCACTCTTTCCCAATCAAGATGACAATATGTGAAAGGATAAAAGTAAAATATAGATATCATTACTATTATTATTATTAATAATAATAATAATAATAATAATATAGTTGGTACGACCACCAAGCCTATCTCGTAAGAAAGTGAGAGATGTTCAACTACCAGCGAACCTTCTACCCTAATTCGCGACGTCCAAACCCTAATCACTCTTAAGTATACCTGTGACAGATTCAAAGACCAGAACATATCAAACTTTATGTCTTAAGTCTTCACCTTCATGCACAGGTTGAAAAAAAAGTCTTCACCTTCATGCAGCCACACACTGTCATCGTCTTGATTGGGAAAGAGTGAACAAATGCTATAATTTCTTGAACATGACGTAGAGAGCTAGCATAGAAAGTGGACTCATTGAACAACTTATTCTTTTTTCTACTTTATCTATTTTTTGTAGAGAACACCTGGATGCTATGTTTAAATTAGCTGTTGAAATTATCTTTTTTTTGGTAAAACTAACCTGCTGAGATTATCATCATCAACCTTCTCAAGCAAAGCAACAATTCCAATTATGTCCTTCAAAAATGGAATCAGTAATCTGAGCTCCACTACGCTTTTGCAGCTGGACACAGATGGCAGCTGCAGATTTATCAAAACTTAAGATTTGTTCAATGGTCTCCTCCTCATTCTGCCCATCGGAAGACTCCTTATTTTCAGAGCCAGTTTCACTTGCTGAATTAGTCTTGCCAAGAGAAACTACAATACAAGCACAAGAAATCAAAATTGAGGAACAGCACCAGATGAGTCTGGAGACCCAAGAGTCCTCCACAGAACCCAGCCCTCGAGAGGCAAAGATCCAATGGGCTACCATAGGAATTAAGCTTCACTTATAACCTTAAGGAATATAGAAAGTTATTCGGAATTCCTAGCAAGGACTTTGCATGCTATTCATTCCTAAATTCCTTTCACCCTTAACTTGCGAACTCGAATTAAATTGAGTGAAGCCAGAGATTCTTTTCTGTCGAAGACTTGAAGATATATTTCTCAATAGTTGAAGAGGAGAAACTCTAATCCAAGACGAATAATTATTGGGAAAAATATACAAAAGGGCCCGTTATTCATCTTTTTTTCAAAAAAAAAAAGGTCAAGTTGGACATTGGACATACCCTTCTTCTTCTTCCTAATAATTTTTGCCATTAATGGCTTCTTTTCCAACTTCTTCCTACTTCCCCCCTCCTCCTTCTCCGTCTTCATCGCCATCATTCTTCTTTGTCGTCTTCTTCTCCTATCTTTTTAATTGATGTATTGATAATGTAAATCATTACTAGCAAATATATATATCAAAAGACTTGAATCATCAAACAAATTTCATATCTAAAATTTGGGACTGTTTAGAAGTAATTTAGAATTGATCGAGATTGAACACTCTATGTATACTTCATGTATAGTCTATGTTGCACAGACTCTTCACTTCGATGTTGCACCCGTGTCGGATTCTCCAAAAATACACTACTTTTGGAGAACCCAACATGCACGCGTTGACATTTTGAAGAGTTCGAGTAACATAGTGTATAGTTAAGTTATTTGTCAGCTTTTGAGTATATCATAATGTATAGTTAGTGTATAACTCATGTATAGGTAAGTATATTGTATAGTCAGTTATTACTTTCTATGACTTTTGGCAAGCTATATTGTAAAAAAATGCTCAAGCTTTTACATAAATTAACTTAAAGATGACTTAATTTAAAGGACAAATGACAGAAATTACATACTTTTAAGGTAAAATTACCATTTATAAGTTTATAATATAAGCGTTGATACATTAATCTTCGCGAGATACATTAATTGTTAAGTAAGATACATTACATTTTATACATGATACACTAATCTGATGCGCGAGATACATTAATCTGATGTGCGGATACATTAATCTGATGTGCGAGATACATTAATTTGATGTGCTGATACATTAATCTGATGTGTGAAAATGAGGGAATTTAGGAGTTTGTAAAACTAATAGGAGAAAATGGTAATAAGAGAACTTAAAAGTGAGATTTCTGTCATTTTTCCGATGATTTGTTTGGCATCGGTGACACTAACTATTAGAAAAAATCAATGACTAGCATGCATAGTCGAACTAGACACACTCAAGTATATAGCATGGAAAGATAGGATGAGCTTTGTGAAAGAAACTTGACAAACTTTTGTTTCCTTATTTCATAGTTGATCTTTGCACCGGTCAACAATGTTTGCAAACTCTGTAAATCATACTCTTTTCCACTTCAGCTTCTTCATCTGACTGTTAGTTTCAAAATAGCTTTCAGTTAGATTCAACCTTCCGAAACTCTTTAAAAAATTGATCTTTACTTGCCTTTACAAAAAATATACACTAGAAAGAAAGAATACAAATGATTCAGTGATGCAAAATAAACAAACAACAACTGGGAAGGTGGTGTGTTGGCAACCTTACCCCTACCTTGGGAACGTAGAGAGGACAATGATTCAGTGAAGCAATCAACAAGAAAAATAAAGTGTGTTGCCTATTCAAATACATCGACTATATAAACTGAAGAACTCAATTACATAAAATCAACTCTTTCTAATAGATATTCGAGAAGCTGTTTTCCACATTTTCAACGACATGACATTTTTTAAAAGATAAAATATATATCTTTTCTTGATATTAATAAATGAAATAAATAAATATATATATTTAAAATAGTGGAAAACTAAAATTAAACTGAAGGAGTAATATAGTAATTTCAACAATAAATAAAAAGTCACAAAATTTTACTCATGAAACGCTATTGGTGCACACGTTTTAAACCTTATCTTGTTAACTCTTTCTACTTAGATATACGGAAAGCGTTTTTTCACGTTTTCAACGACAAGACCTTTTTTTGAAAGATAAAATATTTATTTTTTCTCTATATTATAAAAGTAACAAATGAAATAAATAAATAATTATCTAAAATAGTGAAAAATAAATTAAAATGGAACATGTAAAATAGTAATTTCAACAATAAATAAGAAGACACATAATTTTACTTATAAAACGCTCAGCGTTCTTTCAATTTAAGTATCCTAAAAGCATTTTTTCAAGTATTCAATGACATGACTTTTTTTTTTTCAAGGGAAAAGGCACAAGTACCCCAAACCTATGTTCCAAATCTCAACGACACACTTATACTATACTAAGGTTCTATTACCCCCTGACCTTATTTTATAAATAATTTTTTACCCTTTTCGGCCTCATGACACTATCTTGTGGGTCCAACGCGTGTTGACATTTTTTTCAAGCTAGTGCCACATATGCCAAAAAGGGATATAATATTATTTATAAAATAAGATAGGGGGGTAATAGGACCTTAGTATAAATAAGTGTGTCTCTGGGATTTCGGGCATAGGTTGAGGGGGTACTTATGCATTTTCCCCTTTTTTAAAGATAAAAAATTATTTTTATTGATATTATAAAAGTAATAAATAAAATAAATAAATATATATTTAAAATAGTAGAAAAATAGAATTATCCGGAAGAGGTAATATAGTAATTTCAACAATAAATAAGAAGTCACATAATTTTACTCATAAAAAAACTATTGGTGCACGCATATTATGCCTTATCTTATCAGCTCTTTCTATTTAGGTATCCGAGAAGTTTTTTTTTCACGTTTTCAACGAAATGACATTTTTTTAAAAGATAAAATATTTTTTTTGGATATTATAAAAGTAATAAATGAAATAAATTAATATATATTTAAAATAGTGTGAAAATAAAATTCAACGAAAGGGTTAATATAGTAATTTCAACAATAACCGCCATTGATGCACGCATTTTAAGTATTAGCTTATCATTTCTTTCTATTTAGGTATCCAGAAGCTTTTTTCACATTTTCAATGACATGACGTTTTTTTAAAATATAAAATATTTATCCTTTCTTGATGTTATAAAAGTGATAAATGAAATTAATAAATACTTATTTAAACTAGTGGGAAAATAAATTAAACGAAAGGGGTAATATAGTAATTTTAACAATAAATAAGAGGTCACCGAATTTTATTCATAAAGCGCTACTGGTGCACGCGTTTTATGCCTTTATCTTATCAGTTCTTTCTATTTAGGTATCCAAGAAGCGTTTTTTCACATTTTCAATGACATGACATTTTTAAAAATACAAAATAGTTATCTTTTCTTGATATTATAAAAGTAATAAACGAAATAAATAAATATATTTTAAAATAGTGGAAAAATAAAACTAAACGGAAATGCTAATATAGTAATTTCAATTAAAAATAAGTCACCGAATTTTGCTCATAAAGAACTACTGGTAAACGTGTTTTATGTCTTATCTTATCAGTTCTTTCTATTTAGGTATTCGAGAAATGTTTTTTCAAGTTTTCAACGACATGATGTTTTTTAAAAAATAAAATATTTATCTTTTCTTGATATCATAAAAGTAACAAATAAAATAAATAAACACATATTTAAAATAGTGAAAAAATAAAATTAACCTGAAGGGATAATATAGCAATTTTAACAATAAATAAGAAGTTACATAATTTTACTCGAAATACGCTCTTGGCACGCGTTTTATGCCTTATCTTATCAGCTTTATCTATTTACGTATCCGAGAAATATTTTTTCACGTTTTCAACGACATGACCTTTTTTTAAAAGACAAAATATTTATATTTTTTTGATATTATACAAGTAATAAATGAAATAAATAAATATATTTTTCAAAATAGTGGACAGATAAAATAAAACGGAAAGGATAATATAGTAATTTCAATAAAAAATAAGAAGTCACCGAATTTTACTCATAAAGCGCTAAATCGAAATGAGTATAAGACACGTGGCATAAGATCTTCTCCGGTGCTCAATGAGACAAAGACGCAAGATAGTCCATTTCATTTAACTTTATACCTCTTCGTCTCATTTTACTTGACAGTGTTTAAATAGGTATAGTATTTAAGAAAAATATTATATATTTGAAAATTTGGTCCAAAATAATATTTTGATATTATATAGTTGGTACTATCTAGGGTTTTAACAAAATCAGACCTGTTTTTGTTTCTACTATTTGCATTATGTAAGGTCTATCTGCAGTGCACTTAAGAAAAAGGAAATTCACGTTGGCTATATTTGTTATGAAAGAACTTGTCGTGAATTGAGGGAACACAACTGGTTATAGATATGAGCTTAATTAGAATCTTTCTTTTTTGTTATTGGAAAAAAGGATATCAAAAGAAATTGTGACTTTGAGAGATGTAAACACTTCTCTAGCACTCAACAACGGATTGATACCGTGTATCCCAAGTTTGTATTGGCTGCAAATCCGATAAATAGATCTGAAGATTAGTGCAACTATTCAATTCTCTCTTTATTTCTATCTTAAAACCATCTGATGTTGCTTTCGTGGTTTTCAATTACGTGTATTTTACTGCACTTTCGTGGTTTTCAATTACGTTTAGCTGTATGTCTTTCAGGGGGGAAATAGGATATCATCGACGCGTAGGAGGAAAACCTCCATACTTAACGGTTGTTGCATCATTCCAATACACAGTTTGCTTATCTGTGGTCAAAACATCTTTATTAGAAATACATTTTAAATATGCAGCCCTAGATATTTATTTTCTGTGGCCTTTGTTGAGTTTTGAAATCTCTATGCTAGAAACCGTTCCAGCCTGAACTTAGAAGTAAACTCATGAAGACTTAAGAGTCTATTTTCTCATGTTTGATTTTGTCTCATCATTCCCCTGCAATTTGGCACTGTGAAGTATCCTGTATGTATCTCATGAATGTTTTGAACAAAAATGAATAAAGTAACAGGAGATAATATCGATTTTGAATTGGATTCAGAAAACCTTGAGTGATCAATGAATATGTTCATTTTTTTACCATTAGGTATAAGTGTCTTCAAATTCTTTGTTTTCCAAGACTGGATTTCCCTTGATCAATAGGACGGGTATTTATACAAAAAATTACACCAGTTTTGGCAAACACTGAATTCATAGTCACTAGCCATCAATAGTAGAAAAACATAAATTAATACTCTTTTATAGGGAAAAAGAAAAAGGCAACAACATGATTACAAGTATTTAAATGGAATATATAACTATGCCTCTCGATATATCTTTGAAAACTTACCGACATACTAATTCTATCTTCCTTTTTAGCCTCTTTTTTCTACAGATGCTCCCTTGTCTCTTAATAGAAACCACGGCTGCTTTTACCTTATATAATGTGATTCTTAATT
The DNA here is from genome assembly GCA_022817965.1 of Solanum lycopersicoides. Classification (NCBI taxonomy): domain Eukaryota; kingdom Viridiplantae; phylum Streptophyta; class Magnoliopsida; order Solanales; family Solanaceae; genus Solanum; species Solanum lycopersicoides. Next base: position 8,169 of record JAJJBR010002722.1, read on the forward strand.
CATCCAACTAGCAAACTGGGAATCCAACAATATTTTGTTTCTATATCTAGCAGTTATTTTATCCTCTTGGATGACTTTTGCTCATATGGTGGTTGCTTTTACAGTCTTACTTTGGTATGTTTGGTTATGGAGGGCCTATTGCATCTATGCATTTAGGCAGGTATGTCTTGCTAAAGTTTAGAATGACTTCATTTTAGACAAAAAAACAAAGACTTACTCGTTTTCATGCTGCCTTTTCTGTAGAAGAGACTCTGTTTCATAAAAAACAAAGGAGTGTAAGAAAGTATACGTGTTACATCTCGAGAGAGATTCATTGCTCCGCTGTTCTTCGTCTCAACAAACTTGGAGGATACTCATCATTGTTTAATATTACTCTCTTCTTATCATTTGCTTCTTTTGCTAGTATAAGCTCTATCTCTTTATCTTATTCTTCTTACGTCTATATTTTCTTTCATTTAGACTGATGGAAATGTTAGAGACCCCTTGGAAGATGAACTACGAGACTCAGTTGATGGCAGCTTCACTAAAGTAAAATATTCTTCTGGACTCTTGCTGATCTTTTGATTATTGAAGTTCTTTAGTATCATCTTCCTATACAGTAGATTTTTGCACTGACTTCCTATGAAGTCAATTTTGAGTTCATTTCCCATCCTAACATTTAGCTTGATATGATTGATATCCTAATTCTCTTGCAACCTATATGGGTTCTTGATTGTGTTATGGTAGGTTGTATCCATAGACCGAGCCTTTCTCAAGTCCCTGAATAATCATACGTTTTATTAAATTGTTTTTTTTTTATATGGGCTGTTATTGTGGTGTTGTCCAAATTATTTTTATGAATAACAGATGTCTATTACCGTTAAATGTTTATGATTTAGGGCTTTAGACTTCTCTTAGCATTTTGATGTTTTAAATGCTTAGTTGTTTTGGTATATGATAATACTTTCATGAAATCAGTTTCAAACATGGTATGGAATTGTTAGTGAAAGTATAAATCTGTTGTTGCTAATGTTATTGACAGGTTGAAACTTTTTATCCAAAGATGAGAAGCGAAAGCGTACAGAAACAAACTGAAAGATATATACTTCCCGTATATACAGGTTAGTGGCTTATAGAGTTTTTCTGATTTGTTGGTTTGAGAGGTAATAGCCCCTTGACCAATTCAGTTATTTACTTTCAAAGTTGATTCATAACATTGTGTGTGTGTATATATGGACTGAGTACTAATATCCATGTGAGGATCTGGGAATTGTGATTTTGAAATTATTACTTGTTGGTTTAATCATCATTTTACGTTTCTTTTGCTTATTACCTATTCCGTTTGTACTCCAACTATTGTGATACCCCTTCGAACAGGCCTTTCTGTATTACACAGTTCACACTCCTTTTCTCTTATTTGGATTTTTCTCTACAAATTCCTATTATTAGTATATGATGAACATCTCTGCCTTTACATTATTATTATTAATGTAAATTCCTATTATTTTCAGCTACTATTTAAGTTTCTGTCATAACTTATGAATTGTTTGTTTTCTTATCACCACAAAATAAGCAAATTCTAATATTTTCAAATCCTGTTTCAGATGCATGATTGTTATGACGAGGAGATTGACTGTGGAGAAGATCAACCTACTTTTGTAGTTGTTCGCCCTTCACACAAGAAAAAGCTTGGCGTTTCTGCAGATGGTATAGATTGAAAAACAAAATAGGAAACCTTATATGATGAATTCTTACAACCTTGTATAAGATTGTGATTCAGTTACAATTCATACTCATTGTTGTTTCCCTGTTTTTGTCTTTTAGTTATGAGTATTCGCAAGGCTTTCCAGAGGAAAGGCATAAGTTGGAAAGCAGGGCAGAAGATTAAGTTGGAAACCTTATATTTCTCCATTTCATTCTAAGTTTTCTGTGCTTAATACTTTGAATATCTTCGAAATTGATCAGATTTCAGCTGTGTATAATCTTAGGTTGTACCACATATTAATATGTTTTTATTGAATTGCTTCATTTGGTTGCAATTGCAGGCGCTACCTCTGGATGTTGATGCTGGACATGAACCTCCAGAGCAGATTACTGCAGTTGTTCATCCAGCTTCTTTTACTTCTGCTACTGCATCCAAAAATTTGGATCAGAAATACATCATGAAAGAAAATTTCGTGATGACTCTAGAGATCAAATTTAAAGCAGACGAGAATGAGAAAGAACAACATATTTACTCTGGGCAATTGTATCCTTCATCTCTTAAAGGATTTCATGGTCTATATATGTTCCCCCTGAAGAAGAAGTCACCAAACCTTTTTCAGACAGCAGGCATTTATCTATTTCGATTTTCTCTTGTAAGTTATATGATCTGCAGATCTCCATTTTAATATATACGGAATAATGTATTTCACTTGATTTTCCTTGCGGTTGGATCTCTTCTTTTCAGATAGAAAATTGCACAATTTTTGTAAAGGAAGTGCGTGTGAAAGCATTGTCTGAGCGTACTAGTTGGGAACTTGTAAGTGATGGGAAGAGTACAGACAGTGTAAGGTGGGGCTCTCAAGTCTAAAGTAACTTCTTATATAAGTTGTGCAAAATGAAAAAATTTCCATCACCGAGTCATAAGATTGTTATATATATTTGAGATACTTTTGAATCAACAAAATGTGCTATTTTCTGTTGACAGAAAATGTCAAGACTGATAAAGGTAAAAAGATTGAGGAGAACTGCCTTATCTTTACGTTAACACTGTTAAAGATATGTCTCTTTTATTTGTTTATTTTAGTTCTTCAACATGCTTCTTTGGATTATTCTTTTCCTTGGGCTAATCACATATAAATATTTTTCTTGGTCGTTGGGAATGAGACTAGAACTCAAGACCTCTTCATATACTGAATTTCTGAATTGCTTCATCTATTGTTTTAGCTGTAAGAGAAGAGACTTTCGTTAAATTTTAGGATTTCAACAATATTGAATGCTCATTTCACTTAATTCTTATGCATTCAGTCTATGAATTAAAATCGATTTTCATTTATTCCATTAAGAACTTTATTCGAAAATAATCTTTTTCGTATAACAGCTAAATCACAAAGTAGTTTCATAATCATAAGTAGGATGTTTGAGCTGTTTCCTTAATTATTCCTCCTTCCAATGTTTGTGAAGCTATTTTGGATAAACTTTTAAACCATTATTCATTATGACTTAAGAGTGTCCTGCAACACTTTTTTCTAAGTGTGTATCTTTGGCAGGGTCAGTTCTTGTTTTCCAGAGGTTTTCGGTGTTGCATGTCGTGATAGATTCTGCAATCGTATACCATTCATATCGCAGACAGAGATAGAGATGAAGTTAAGTTCTAGCGGAAGAGCTATTTCATCCGAATGCAGTTATGACCAATATATTACACATGACAAATGTACCATGAAATTTAAGGTGAGTTTACATGTTCCTATTTCTTGTCCTCTTCAATACACCTAGCAAATCTTCTTGAATAAATAGTTGTGTAAAAAATTTCCAATCTACAGAACGTAACTATTGAAAGTAGTGAATTGGATATGATTCGACCAAGTTATAAGCTACATTACAAATAAATTCAAAGGAGGATCCATTTGTCAAAATTTCCAATCTACTTTTTTTAATTTTAGCTAAGCCCCAAATATAAATGTATAAAGGAACCATACCAAACCCAATAACACCTTGATTGGTCTTAAACCAATTATATTGTGATAGGTCAGAAATACACAATCGAGCAATGGTTGTAGCAACTCGTGAGCTAGTTTGGATTAGAGCACTATAATTTGGAGAAATCGATATACCCCTGGTGAGAAAGGAACTAATCAATTTATGACAGACCGTTGCATTAAATAAAAAGCATTTCACGATTTTACCCACCCCGCTCTTTCTTTGTAAAATTTTCATTTCCACTAGATCCTAACATCCTACTTTCTCCCTAATCATGATGTATATTGATAAAGTTGGATATCATAAAAATCTGTAACTAAGATCCTAGATTCTCTGATACCATAAATTAGCAGCCAAAGGAACATCGAAATTGACGAAGAATTGTATTAGAGCACATGCATGACGGCTTTATCGGTGCCCATTAGAATTAATTAAGTATTTTTTTTGGTTTTGTATCTGTTATCCTGAAACTCTAGTGATAGAATGAGTATCTTCAATTAAGTAGAAAAGTCATTTAATTTACTAAACAATCGAAGGTAAAACAGAGGGGACAAAAGAGTGAAAGGGATAACCTGCACCTTCTCATTGTCCATCGACATTTTCCGTTGTTCCCGTCCATCGTTGAATTGCCGGAGATTCCCAGAAGAGTGAGACTGGCGCCTTTGAGGGGAATAGTGGAGAAAAACAGTTTTGACAGCAAAGTTGAATCACTTTGCTATCAGAATTGTTGTTCCCCACTCTTCCCCTCAACGACGCCAGTCTCGCTCTTATCGGAATCTTCAGCAATTCAACGATGGACGGCGAACAACGGAGAATGTCGATAGACAATGAGAAGGTGCAGGTTCTCCGTTTCCCTCTTTTGCCCCCTTTGTTTTTACCTTCAATTGTTTAGTGAATTGAATGACTTTTCTACTCAATTGAAAATTTTCATTCTTTTAATTCAGTTTCATGATAAGATATATAAACCATAAAAATACTTAACTAATGCTAATGGACACCGATAAAGTTGTGCATGTTCTCTGATAGAATTCTTCGTCAATTTAGATGTTCCTTTGGCTAGTAGTTTTTGACTGGTAGTTTATGGTATCTGAGAATCTAAGGTCTTAGTTAGAGATTTTTATGATATTCAAATGTATCAATATACATCATGATTAGGGAGGAAGTAGGATGTTAGGATCTAGTGGAAATGAAAATCTTAAAAAGAAAGAGCGGGGTGGGTAAAACCGTGAAATTCTTTTTATTTAGTGCAACGATCTGTCATAAAATCCACTAGTTCCTTTCTCACCAGGGGTATATCTCACCAGGGGTATATCTGTTTCTCCAAATTTTAGTGCTCTATTCCAAATTAGCTCACGAGTTGCTATAACCATTGCTCAATAGTGTATTTGTGACCTATTACAATATAACTGGTTTAAGAACAATCAAGGTGTTATTGGGTTTGGTATGGTTCCTTTATACATTTATTTTTGGGGTAGCTAAAATTAAAAAAAGTAGATATTTTCAAAGAGATATCTGAGCCAAATAGGAGTTATTCTAGCTGTACCATCAATTGTGCTATGTAACTTGTATACTTTTTTGTGTGCACATAGACGCACAAAAGTTTTTAAATATTATACCTTGAGTAACGTGGATTAGTTAATGCCCCTTTATTTGGGTTGGTGTCTTGGTGCATGCCAATTGATTTTTGATGTCTAAGGTCTTTTAAACCTTTTTGTTTCCATATTATTTTGCTACCTTCGACTTTCAAGTTGTTTACATTCATCAGATTTCGTGATGTAGGTTGATGATCATGGTTGTGTAAACCTAAGTAGAATCTTGAAAGTAACTGCAGGGTATGGTAAACTTGGTATGTACTTCAACATAACGTCAAAGTTGCAGTAATAAAGGTTTTGTGTTTATTATCTACTGTCATGTTCAAAGATTCATCACCTGTGTAACTTTTTTGTGGTGGCATAAGTATATCAGGCTAACAGTAGTACTGCATTGCAATGTGCTGAGTGCTGGTAACTTGCTTCTGCAGTAACTCCGGTTGTATATACTGACTGGAACTTCTTAGTGGAACTGTTAAAATTGACTTTGGGTCTAATTCAATACCAAAAACTAGTCCATGAGATGAGGATTAATCCTTTTGAATTATGTACACTGCAGAACCAACAGGGAGCTATCATTAAGGATCCACTTTAGTATTATTTTTTTCCGTAGCTGTATTAAGATCTCTCTGTATTGGTGGCAGTGATGTTGTGGAGAAAGTGGTGTGTGAAGAATAGCTAGATCGTATGGTCCCCTGCCCTTTAACCAATAACTTTTGAAAGGTCGGCTTTCAAACCTCTTGAATTATGTACTTTGCAGAACAAAGATGGAATTACCATTAAGTATCCACAAGACCACAACTTGTTTTTTCCATATCTGTGTTAAGGCCCTTTATTTTGATAGGTAATGAAAGAGTGGAGAAAGTGGTATTTGAAGAACAGCTAGATCACATTCTTTTAACCTATTTTTTCTATCCACAGTTTCCCTTTCTGTTTTGTCTGGCGATGAAGTAGTTTTCATGAAAGAGTTCCAAACTGATAGGAGATCGTTGCAAGTTGCATCCAGGGTTTGTCAATACTCCTCATATCCTATATGTTTTGCCAATAGTTCAACTTCTCCGTGTCACAAACTTTGCACGAGTTTTTTGCTTTCTTGCATTTCCCATAACATACAGAAGAGTGGAGCCAATCATTATTCTTCCATCATAGCTGTCATGACGCACCGTTTCTGGTCCTTTGCCATTCGAATCCTCAAGAAGCAGAATCTGTTTCTTGGGGACTTCTAGGTTGGTTTACAGCTTTCTCGACATGAACCTGCAGATAGAAGTATGAGGCCGTGATACCTGAAAAATAGAAACGTAAGTCACCTAAATTACAACCTCTATGCTTGTCTGCAGCTCGTGAAAACGAGAGTGACTGGCTACAAAGAAGAATAGCCCTTGGTTATCTGGAAGAGGAATAGAGCGGATGGTGCAGCGTCCACGATGGAAGCTGTATCTCATATTCTCTACTTCCCTCAGCGAGTCCTGCCTTATCAGAAGGGTATGAGAGTGGCCATCTTCCACTTCACTATCGATATCTTCATCCACTTAACCAGTAGAATTTACAACCTCAAAAACGACATCTTCCAAATGAGAACCAACAGCACAAACTTTAGGTTCCTGATGTAGGTTGTGTGTACTTTAATTATTAAACCATTTTATCATTATCATAACAAACATTCTCTATCCCATAATTTTTTTCCAGCTTTGAGACTTCAAATTCTTAAAGACACATGATTCAGAATGTTAAGAATCTGAAAAGCCAAGTAATTTCAAGTTTTAAAGATTGAGAAATTAAATGTTACTAGGTAATTTGCCCGCGCTTTGCGTGGTAATAAATAATAATTGCATTGAACTTGCAAATAATTTTTTCTAATATACATAGATTAAAAATAATGGAAACTAGGTTCTGAAAATATAGAGCAGTATTCAAACATTAATTTGATTATTTTTCATTATCACATAACTCAAGACCTCTAATGATTTAATTATTCACGATATAATAAATCATTGGTTTTTTAATCAAACATTAAAAGGAAAATATAGAAGTAAATAGGAATATGTATATAGAAAGGAATTTCGTAATAAAAAGAAACATTTAAGTTAATATATTCTTTTATAAGGAATTACGCTTGAACATGAAAACAATTATAACTTTTGAACTTGTATAATGTATTTCTTCAATTAATTAGTGAAAATTTTCATACCTATGTAAAAATAGATAATTTGTAAGCTTATATATAATACTTTAAGTTATAAAATTTAATATAGAATATCAAAACATGAATTCTTGGAACTGAGTATAATAATTATTTTTTGCACAATGAATATACATAATATGTGTATATGCTCAATATAACCGGAGACAATAACTTTACAGAAATATAAAAATTAAAGTTTAAAATATGTAGTCAAAAAACAACAATTAATATCATAAGCATAAATTAATAAGTAAAAAAATGCATACCAGGATATGTAAAAACAGAATGGAATAGAAAGGAAAAAATTGAATCAACTGAATACACAATGTTTTTTTAAGAAAACTATTCCACTCCAATGCAAGAGAGATTATATCCTCTCAAGATGAAATGATTTTATTCACCAAGTTATTGATATAAAAGTAGTGGTGTTAGTAAGTCACTCAACAGGAGCAAAATACACGAACGTTTGTTTTTACAGAAGTAGAAGTAGAAGATCAGAATTTTTGTTGTTTTAAAATGAGAGGAAACATCACTATTTATAAACAACAAATTGTGGTGTTAACAAATCTTTATTGTGCCTTATCTGAAAGGTTACAACTATTTGGAAAAGTTATAACCCTTCGAAAAGTTCACAACCTTTCATAAAAGTTAAAACTTTTCATAAAGTTGCAACTCTTCATTAAAGTCACAACTTCTGATAAAAGTCACTACTTTTTATTGAAGTTGCAACTTTTCATAAAAGTCACATCTTTTCATTAAAGAGGAAGGCTAGTTTTGAAAATAATTAAATTTAAAAGAAAGTTCTTGTTTGTGGTGGCGCCACGTAGGCGGGCTTAGGGTTCTCTTTTATATAAATATATGATATGATGATTGGCTCCATTCTTCTGTTTGTTAAGGGAAATGCAAGAAAGCAAAAAGTTCGTGCAAAGTTTGTGACACCACTACAACAAAAAGGCTTATTAAAGACCAAAATATAGTGACAAGTTATAGATATGGTCCGTGAAATGTACTTATAAGGATAATATTATTTACTAGTCTCTATTTGACTAAAATATTTTCTAAAAGTAAAATAAATGGTCGCGGGAAACTAAAAGGAAGAAGCGGGAACCAAAAAGACTAAAAGGCTCTAAAATTTTTTCTCTATATAGTAATAACCTAAAGCCCCAAAATCGCTGATGTACCTTTGCGTTCTATCTCTTGCTCTATGCAATAGTCTTTGAATTCCTAAATCTTGAAAGTTGAAGGCATTATTGGAAGAAAAATCTCCTAATTTTTGAAGCTTGAAGTCATTTTCTTTGGAAAAAAACGTTTCATCTAGTATCTACATCTAAAGTAAGTTTATTTCTCTAGATTCATCCGTCTCTTCTTCTTTTTTGATATAATCTTCCATTTTTTATGTGAAGATTGAATATTATGTGATTGGGCTCTTATGAATACTCATTGCTTTGTGTTAGCACCGAAAATGGTAGTTTTGTAGGTAAGGTTGGGGTTGAGGGTCAAAGAGGAGCTAATTGAGAGTTTATTTAAGAAATTTCTCTGTTAGGGTTGCATAAGGGCTGCCAAGAGTTTTTTGTAAGGCTGGCATTGCAAATTTTTTTCTATTCGGCGATGAATTAGTTGAATATTTTTACCATTAGTGTCTTTAATTTCAGTACCTAGTTTGTATGCTTTGATTTTGAATGGTTCTTTTTATTGTATTACATTGTATTAATTTTTTTAAGTTCTGACAGTAAAAAGATTAGACGAGAAAGAAACAAAATTGTTAATGAGCTTTATTAAAGCATTTGATTTTTTTTTAATTTTTCGATGAGTAGCTTGAGGATTAGACGGGAAAGAAACAAAATTGTTAATGACCTTTGTTAAAACATCTGAAATATTCAGTAGCATTCTAGTTTAATTCTACTTTCTCTTTATGAAGTTTTTGCATTTTCTTGAACAAACATTGACTCGAAACTAGTTGTCAATATTTGCTTTCAGTCAATATTTTGAATATCAAGTTATTTTTTTATCTGTAAAGTTTTCATGAGTTGAATAGTTGAGTCTAGAATCTTTAAGCAAAATGCACTTTAAGAAAATTGTTGAGAAGTAGTCGTATTATTAATTACTACGAGAGAAATTGATTTCTTTCAACACTCTATTGGTTGAAGTTCGTACAATTTAGTTTGAGTGACTTTTATTTCTACTTACTTTTGATTAATTTAGTTTATTTTTTATTGGATTAAAGTTAAGTTATCCCAAGAACTTTAAAAGTATGTGTGTCATATAATAAACTTCATAGTAGTTACCTTCTTTTGCTATTTCAAATGTTGTTTGAATTGTTCTTTTTACTAAAACTATGGCTGCATAATAGTTTCTAAAGTTACTACTTGTAGTGCATTTTTGAAATCTTAAGCTACTTGGAAATTCATGGTTTTTTGTCATTGTGGTTTTGTGGTTCTTGATTTCAATTAGATTCTAAATGTTTACTGAAATTGCTTGGATCCTCATGTAGTTTGATAAAAAAAAATTGCTTGGATCCTCATTAGGATGATTTGACATGTTTAAAAGAAACTAATGTTCATCTTAGTAAACTTGTTATCCTAAATTATTATTCATCTAACTCTTACATATAATCAAGGTTATGGCACCGAGTAAGCAATGGATGCAAATTGTTGATGATCGACTTAATGAGGCCTACTTTATTGGGGTAGAAAATTTTTTAAATTATGTTTTTCAAAGAGCAGGAGAAATGTATGAAATACGATGTCCATGTGTCAAATGTTGTAATACCACATTAGGAACACGTGAGACAATCAGAACACACTTGAAAGTTTATAGAATAATTAAAAATTGTACCTTTTGGTATCATCACGAGGAAGTCTTAGGTGAGCCCGAATCAGATGTGAAGATGGAGATAATGATGAAGTAGAAAATTGTAAAAATGAGGATTAAATAAGAGAAATCTTGAGAGATTTCTACCCTAATCATTATGGACACACTGCAGATGTTTATTTTAATGAATCACATGAAGAGGAACAGGCCCACTCATGGGCGCGTGGTACTATCATGGTCGCTAGAATCCTAGATGTAGCCTCGCGTGAGGTATTTGCGACTAATGACGTTGGTTGATCTTTGGTTGCTGGAGGTTGCTGGATCTTGTGGTGGTGTTGGATTTTGCACAATACCAAAGAAAACATAGATAGTTGTGAGTAGTCACTGGAATTTGTACGCTGACGTCTGATTTAGTTTGAATGATGCACAATGATACTATTTTTTGAAAAGTGGCGGAGAGTGGTTCACATGCCCGCATTTGGTGTTGATCTCGTCGGAGTTTCCTTTCTTCAAGATAGCTAATATTGCATATTCCAATTGTGTTGGCAATTTTTTTTAGTGAGTATCAATCAGGTCTTCCATATGTAATTTTGCCGCTAGTGCATGAATATAGAAGCTTTTGCCTGATACACAACGTATCAAAATCTTTCTTGGTCCATGAGATGGTGGGTTCTCCATTATGTGATAAGTTGAATCATAATAGGTTTGGTTTTCTCTTGGATAGTGGTGTTATGTAGGGCTATAATGAAGTTCTTCGTTGTAGAGGGAGCTGTAATGAGTAGACCAGCCGTTGGTGGGCATGACCATATAAGCTATTCCGGAGAGATTAGGGTCACAATGATAGGATTTTGGTTGGAGAGTATTTTAGTGAAGTGTAAGGTATGAGACTGTTTAAACCCTTTGGGTGACCCAGCGGTTTGGGCTTGGAATTCCATTTTGGAGGGATCAAGTTCTAAATTCCTTGCCCGCGAAAGCATGGGGTTTTCCTTGTGGGTCGAGCTCGCCACATCGGGCTTGCCTAGTGCGGGTTACCTCTCCCGTGGGGTTTGCGAGCTATTGCATAGGAGCTGGATTTTCATCCTGTGCGCATCCAAAGGGTAGAGGATGCGGGTTTTCCTTGTCATAAAAAAATATACGTATGAGAATGTTGAACTAATTAATTTCACCTAAGCCCTAACACTGTTCACTCAAGATAGTGTCAATATGTAAGCAAATTTGGCTTTCATACAATGCCTTTGCGTTTGATGTACCAAATCTTCATAATACGATCTAATTTAATTTTTCACATCACACTTCCTCAAAGAATCTGTTTGTGGCACCCATTTTGTCAAACCAATGCATGACTTGCTAATCGTGTGTTACGTGCTCCTCACACCACACCAAAGCCCCAATTCAGATAATGACATTCTTGATCATATCATATCTGGTGTAATTAGATGTAAATTATTGTGGAGTTATTGTTGATTTTACTAGCTCATTACATACTTGCTATAGTTTCCTCTTTCAATTGCAATTTTTACCCTTTTCAAACATTCTCTTTTTGTGATATATCTCTAAAAGTTACACTTTATAATTTAACAAGAAATATCTGGTGGAATTAATGAGGCTGCCGAGTTGATATATCTCTAAAAGTTACTCTTTACAATTCTCAACTTGTTTTGAGAAGATATGCCTTCTGAAATTAGGAGAAATAAACAAAGGAATTTGTGTGTCTATTACAAAAAATGTTAAAGACTCCTAAATGTTTTTAGTTCAATCGTCATGCGTGAACATGGCAATTCACTTTTAGTATTATATTTAACTTTTATTATTTTGTTACCTTGACAAAGTAAGTCGAGGGTCTACCGGAAACAACCTCTCTATCTCTATGAGATAGGGATAAGGTCTGCGCACACACTACCATCGGAAAACCCCAGTTGTATGATTATACTGGATATATATGTTGTTGTTGTCTCAAACCTGCAAGTTAGTTTTTACTTGTGCATTAATTTTCAAAAACTACTAGAGGCTTGATGCAAATGATAGTTGTGTTCTTTTGAGACACACATTAGGAGGGAGCCAACATGGATATAACTAACAGGCAAAACTTTGTCAAGTTTCAAGCAAATCAGCTTGATCTATGGGATAAAACATGCTCTTTTTCACTTTGGATCTGATAACATAGTTGAAGGCTTTTAATAAAGTTCTTATGTAGTAGTATTCGTTAAGTCTAGTAACGGCAAGTAAAATGAGGTTACTTATAAAATGACATGTAAAATGGGGTTTATCTTGTGGTTGAGAAATTAATGAGGACTATATTCAAGAACTGAGATTACTATTTAGTCTCTGCATTATTTTATTTGGTTTTATCACCATTTAACTGCTCGCTCTTCGGATATGGAATAGTCATCTTGTTTGCAAGATATGTTGTGTTGGTGAGGTTCGCTAAGGGTTTAGTTGACTTGCCTGGATGAGACTAGATAGGGTCTTGGTGGTAGATGCTGGTGTGCTGGTATTCATCTATATGCCAATTGGCTCTTGAAAACCTGAGAGTCCTACTATTATTTTCTGAGTGGTAAAGGATAAATGTATTGATACTTGATGTTGGAGAAATGTACAATTAGCAACCTTACAAGGAAGTCCTACTATTATATCATTTTTCACTTTATATTTATGTTGCCCGTGCCCTTCAAACAGTTTGAGAATGCACCTGTGAGTAGTTTTTTCTTTCTAAACACAATAATATCAATCCCTTTGCGGCTCCCCTATACCAATTTTTATTTTATATCTACAAACTTAAGGGACTTAGCTTCAAAGCACCTCCATTAGTTAATGTTGATGCCTGTATTTGAACTAGTACCTGAAACTGTCAAGTTTGTTTTCCATTGCCCTTTAGTTGGTCGCACGTTCTAAATTTACTAAAAATGAGGGTTGTTCGATTAAGCCTCAACTTTGGCCTCTTTCCATCTATGTAGTATATCACCTAAAGAAACTTTGGCATCCCATTTTGGAAATCTGAATGTTCAACCTTCATTTGTATTTTCAGAAAGAAAGTATATTTTATGTTCCCCCTAAATGAAACAAAGATTAAAAAAAAAATGGCAAGTATGATTTGCGTATTAGTATTACTTGTTCACTATATATATGGTGAGCACTCTAGGACCTTATAATAGGCACTTGTTGAATCTTTTATTATTAAGCAACTCTAACAAATTGATGTTTGCTTTTACGTTCCTTTTCTAGCTATGAATCAGCCCTAAAGAACTACTTATGCATGATTCATCGCTCAGTCAAGGAGGTCAGATGAATTCCTTTACTTTTGCTGGCAATCAAGACATAATGCAAAATGGAACTGTTGAGACTTTTATCTGCGAATCCAAGGTGGTTATGACTTTCAACGATATCTGCCTAGTTTATTTTATTTTGTCATTAATGGATGCAATATACACAGTAATTTTGATTATATGTATAGATATATATACTAGCATTTTTTATTTGTGATGATAATGAACATGATAATTTTTGTGAAGTACATGGATTAATCTTCATGATTGCATCATTTAATTACTGTAGAAATTTGAGGATGCGGTGAAGGAGATTGGTCTTCAAATTAAACACCATGAAAATAATATCAAATTTTTACAGGGTCAGAAGAAAAGTTTGGATGATTCAATTTTGGATATAGAAGGTATTGTTTCCTTCTTTTCAAGTTAATTAGGTGTGCTGTAAAATGCATGTGCAATTTCAAAAGGTTACTGTAGTTATTTTGTTCTTTCAATAACCTAGAATATAATGTTTTTATTCTGTCTTTATGGGAAGTAAACAATCAAACATTGTAAGATTTTCATATCA